>JASDQU010438225.1:29254-66922 GCA_032191745.1 Picea mariana
GAAGTGTGAAGTGGAGCATAAGGAACATGTGGCAGAATCGCAAGGTGGGCCCATGGAAGAGACGGGTGGATGCATCTCATCTTTTGAAAGAAGTCAACACCCTGTTGATCTTTCGTGTCTCGGGGATTCGTGAGACAAGAGCCGGAAGTTCGACATCGAACCTCAAAAAGCAATGAGAAATGAAAAGTGCTAGTGGGAAGCCTAGTCGGGTCATGCGCGGAGGGCGTTGACAGCAGGGAGCTATACCCGTATTGTCACTTTGGGTATCGCAGAATTGAGGAGGGAGAGTCGAGAGCCTAGACTCGCGAACCCGCGAAGTCGCGAAGTGACGAAAAGGGACTTTGGGTAAGACCTTGGTCATAACATTGTGGTCGTTAGGAGAAAACGGGGCTTGCGCCTAGTGATGTTCGCACAGGGGATCCTCCCGAAGGACCTGTGGATCGATAATTCGTGATTCTAGCAGGGAATCTAAAGAGCCGATTCGGCTTAGTAGAAATAAAGAACGATCCTATGAAGCGAACGTCGACCGGAGGATCGAGAGGGTCTGCGTTTGTGTCACGGGTGTAGGAAGAGGGGTGTATAAGCCTTTCTTATTAATGGTTGTCTTGGCAATGGCATAGACAGTGCAATATTGATATAATTGTTGATTTCCTATCGAATTTTTGGCTAATAAAATTGTTTCTATAGAACGACCATAGTTTTCTCCATGCCAAAATGTCCTGCCATCCGACTATAGTGAGCCTCCCAAATCATCTTTGCACGCTCACTAGTGGGAACACAAAGGTGGCCTTGTGGCATAACAGTCCATCCTGAATGTGAAAATCATTGACATTCATGCTTGTACCAAAGATATGATAGGTGGTGGTGAAGTTAGGATCACGCTGATGCCTCATGCCCATTGGAATGGAGAACGACGGTGAGTGCAACAATGGTAGGTACACTGAGGCAGTCAATGAGACGATTTGGGCTACCTTTCTTATACTTGATGTTGAGATGGAATTGTTGCAGGTATGTGGACCACTTTTGATGGTGGTCATTCTGCAACTTCCCCTATGTTTGTATAAAGTGAAAAGGGTTGCGATCAATGTGGATGATTGTCTCCTTTCCTAGAATGTAATTTTTCCATTGATGACATGATTGCACAATGGAATACATTTCCTTGTCATAGGTGGGGTATTTCTGAACGATATTTGAGACTGTCTCACTATGGTATGCTATTGGATGACCATGTTGAGTGAGAACTGTGCCTACAACATAGTCGGATGCATCAGTCTCAATCTCGAATGATTGTTGCAGATCAGGTAAAGATAGTACTAGAGCTGAGCACAAGTGAAGCTTCAAATCATCAAATGTTCATTGTTGTGTCTTCCCTCATGTGAACTTTACCTTGCTACCTCCCTTGGCCACTTGGCTGAGGACCCATGAAATATGGGAGAATCCCAGCACGAACTGTCGGTAGAAGTTGGAAATTCCCAAGAAGCTCTGAAGCTCGGTTAGTGTGGTCGAGGATGGCTAGTCATGAATGACTTGGATCTTAGCTAGATCCACATGTACCCCATGCTCATCAACAATGTAGCCCAAGTATTTCTAAATTTTAATTATTATATTTTTGAAAGTTCATTGATGTATTAATTTAATTTCATTATTCAATTTTTACTTAAATTTAATTTTTTTTTCTCATAATTAGATAAAATTATTTTTGTATTTTAATTATTATATTTTTAAAAGTTTATTTTTATATTTTAATTATTATTTTTTTAAAAGTTCACTCGTGTTTAGAGGAGATTTTAATACTCTCTCCAAGGGCTCTATTTTTGTTCATGTATATATATTGTTTCCTCCTAAGAGGCCAGAAGTTCAAATCCAGAGAGGGGTAGGGTATGTATAACTCCTTAGACATTACCAATCAAATAGTTGGGCAGAGGGAGTCTCATACACCATTTTGGTGTTTGTACCCACTCTAATTCTGTTAATACTTAGCAATTTTTATATTTATGCAAACCATAAATATTATATTTTTTTTGCAATTTTTATATGTGTGAAGCTTATGGTTTGTTTAATAAATTCTTAATTTTAATTTATATGCTATTATAAAATATTCATAATAAGTTTAAACTTTAAAATAGAGTTAATCTCAAATCACATGCACATCCAAGTTCTATGTGAAAGCAGTCTAAAATATAAAAATATAAAATATTTAAAGGTATTTTCTAATGATAAAATAAAATAAAATAAAATATAAAGAAATGATTTTTTGAAAATTAAAAACAGAATATTAAAAAAATAATTTTATGTAAATTAGATATGCTAAAGATATATTGAAATAAATTAAAAAAATATTTATTTAGTTTTTTTATTTAAATAATCATTCTTATTTAAAATACACTATTTAGTTATGAGTTGTTTAGTTTCTTTATTTAAATAATCATTTTTATTTAAAATACACTATCTTGTTAAGATTTGTTTGTTTAGTGTATCAATGTAATGAAAACAATATCTTGTATTATATCACCACATTGCATGCATTACATTAACCATATATGGATGAGTTTGATTAGGGTTGTGAATGAGATAATGATGACAAATATTGGTGTGAGGAGTTGGAAGGGTTTTGTTCAAGAACTCACTCAGAAAATGATGAGGAAATTATTATACTGATAGTGTTTGTAATGATGGACTTTGGAAGCATGATGTAGTGTCCGTCACTATGGTGTTTATGGTCAATAGCTCACTGATGAAATGATGATACTAATAGTGTTTGGAATGATGGACTTTGGAAGCATGATGCAGTGTTTGTCTCCATGGTGTTTATGGTCAACTGGCTCTAGATGATCATCCTTCTCATGATGATCTCCACATAGTATAAAATGACCTCTAGATGACCATCCTTCTCATGGTGATCTCCACATATTATAAAATTATCTCTCTCAATACCCTCCATCTATGCATTAGGAAACAAAGCACAACAAAATCGAGAAGGATAGGGAAAGAACCAGAGGAAGGACCTTCTTGTAATGAGGCTAACATGGATTATAGGGTACTAGTTCTAGTTTATGATTTAGAGCACCTCAATAACGAGGCATAGGAAGATATAGAGGAAGAAAAGAAAAGGGAGGAACACCAACAGAAGAAGAAGAGGAAAAGGGTTGACCCAACACATCACGAATGCAAGGCAGAGGTAGACCCCCCCCCCCCAACTAAATGCNNNCACAAACCTGTCATCAACATCAAGCAGATAGAGAAGGAATTGACTCACATAATCCTAAATACAAAAAATTCAAGAACTATAACCAATAAGTACTCTTTAACCCTAAACCTAAATTAACATATCACTAATATACAAAAGAAATGACTACCTCTCATTAAAAAACCACCTACTCAATAGTGTCCAAAAAATATTACAACAACTCACTAACAAATATTACTTTTTACTTAAAACCTTCCAAAATTTAAATCATACTTTTAAAAATAAAAAATAAATATAAATTTTTAAATATAATAATTTTATAATTCTTTACTTTTCTTTAACCATATATCATAATATGTTACATGCATTTGAAAGCTGTAATTGTTTTGTGTAATGTTCCATAGTGTAGTTGTTTTGTGTCATGTACTCTTTCCTTAATTTGAATAATATCATACATGTAACTAAAATAGTTTAGTTGCTTTGTGTAATATGGAGTTTTTATTTTTAACTAGATTTATTTTTTTATATTACATATAGTTTTTAATTTTTAATAGTTATAATTTTCTTTTATGTCACATAGTTTTTAATCTTAAATAGTTTTAATAGTTTTAATTTTCTTTTATGTCACATAGTTTTTAATCTTAAATAGTTTAGTTGTTTTTGTGTAATATGGATTTTTTTTTTTATGTAAATTTAATGGTTTTATGTAACAAAGAGTTTTTAATCTTAAGTATGAAATATTAAAATAAAAGTTTAAATTTTTTATATATAAAAAGTATTAATATATATTTGTATTTTACAATTTTAATATAATAAATTTGGAAAAAATGTTAAGATGTTCATGTACGAAGAAATTTAATTTAATTCCTCGTTGTTGTAGTATAAACCCTATTGAAATTCACTTTCAGTGTAAGGAATGCATTTACTTGTGAATAAAACAAGACCAATTTTCTCACATATGCCCGAAACATAAAATGATATAATTAAAATATACTATAGGTGGATGAAAATGTAAATATGAATGGATGTTTATAGAAAAAATAAAATGCTTCCAAACATGCAAAAATTATTTATATTTTTAGGAGGAACACATATACGACTATAAGTAATTCTTTAACAAGAAAAAAACAACTCTTTGAACGATAAAACGATAATGGACCATCCGTATTTGAGTTTTACTTTCTAATTATTTTTTTTTGGGAAAACATCACATCACAATACATTGGTTACTGAATTGTTATGAGATTATTATGATTTAGAACGTGTTCATTTTTTAATATTAATTGGTTTTATTCAGTTGTTAATTATCATTTTTAATTATCATTGGATGTTATTGCATACATTAACATGTTAATTTTAAGGTTATTCAAACTTTATTTGATTTTTTTTTTTTTCCAAAAATTATATAGATAAATTATTTTTAGATTTTAGTTATTATGTTTTTAAGCATTTGATTTGATAACATTATGGGTCATTAGGGTTTAGAGGAGAGTTTAATATTCTTGGGTTTCATTTTTGTTCATGCATATATGTTATCACTTGTTATGGGACTTGTGTCAAGAAATGAAAGACACTTCTACACTAATCCTAGCGGAAGAGAAGAAGAATTTAATCAAGAACACAAATGACAAAAGCAATCACACAGTACACCGATATTTTACCCTGGAAACTCTTAACTGGGAAAACCAACATTCCTTTAAGCGTTCTTCTCTCTTGTTGTCTTATTCAATTGAAATATAAGGTTACATGTCTAACCTTGGTCCACACCTAATACACAATCAACATCATACCCTCTTTCATGTGCAAGAACAACATTGTAGCCAATTCGGCATACATACACATGACCAACAACCTACGATTTACACATGCATTAGACTTTACGCCCTTACAACATTCCTCTTTATAGGCTTTACTACAGGAAAACCCTAAAGATTGGTGCCCAAAAATGGTTACAGATCCATGCATGCCATTGGCTACAAATCCCACAAACCCCAGAATCCTTTTATAGTCGATTCCAAGTCAGGTTACCAGTCAACTACCAGTTGACCTTCATTCGGTCTCTAGTTGATCCTCTCATGCCCACACTTCGACCTCTTGTTAGTTGAATTTTCATCGATATCTTCGACTTTGACTTTACCCAGTCGACTCTCTCGACCTTTGACTTGTTGTCGATCTACCTCGACTTCGACCTATTGTCGATCCACCTCGACCTTTGACCATTAGTCCATTCATCTCGACTAGATGTTCTTTGCAAAGAATATAACAACCTAGCATTCTCCCACTTATTGTCTTCTTTGTGGAAACAAGAGATTCTTGATCTTTCATTCACATACCCAGGGTAGCAATTCCCATTGCCTCTCCACAAAAAAAGAACTTCACAACACTCACAGACTTGGTCAACGAGTCTGTTATGTTTCCCAAAGTGTCTACTTTCTCTAGTATCACCTTGTTACTTTCCACCATTTCTCTTACAAAATGGTACTATACATCAATGTTCTTAGTCTTTGAATGATAAGTAGTGTTCTTTGCCATAAATATTGCACTTTGACTATCACAACTTACCTTCATATCTCTCTACTCGAACCCAATTCCTGAACACAGCCTTTGAAGTCATACCACTTCTTTTATTCCATGAGTGGCCACCATGTATTCAAATTCTGTTGTTGAGAAGGCTACAACCGCCTGCCATTGACTCATCCAATTTATTGCTCTATCAAACATATTGAAGACATATCCACTGGTCGACCTCTGTAAATCCAGATCTCCAACCCAGTTGGCATCGACAAAGCTATGTACATCCAATTTACCATTGTCACCTCCAGGCTTTCCTTGGTAACATATAGCATAGTCCTTCATGCCACACAAGTACCTGGATACTCTCTTGACAGCTTCCCAATTCTCCTTTCCAGGTGTCGACATGTACCTGCTCAAGACTCCCACTGCATGGGCAATGTCTGGTCAAGTGCATACCATTGCATATATTAGACTACCAACCACATTGGCATAGGGACCACATGCCATGTCCTCTATTTATTCTTGCGTCTTTCGACACTGTTCAACAGTAAGCCTTATTCCCACAGGAATTGGCACATTCATCGGTTTGCAATCTTTCATGTTTAATCATTTCATAATTATTTCAGTGTACTTCTTATGATTTAACCATATCTTTCTAGCAGCTCGATCCCTCTTAATATCCATTACCAAAATGAAGTTAGTTGCACCGAGATCCTTCATGTCAAACTTGGAGGATAGTTGTTTATTCACCTCATTTATTGTGTCCATGTTTTTTTCAATCAACAACATGTCATCGACATACAAAGCTACATATATGAAATGCCCAACTTATTCCTTGTAATATATGCAGTGATCAACTTTGCTTCTCACAAATCCAAAACTAAGGATGTATCTATCAAACTTCTGGTACCGCATCCTTGGCCATTTCTTTAGACCATAAAGGGATAACATGATAACAATATGAACATTAAAATGTGAAATGTGAAGAATAATCTCCTATTTCTATTAAAAATACCTAAAGGCTTAAAAAAATATTATTGTAAATATATTTTTTTTAATTAAAATTATTAAAAACTACATTAATGTAAGTAGAAATATTGTATGTTATTGTTATTTATTGAATTATTCTGATTTGAAATGTGTTTAATCGAAATTAATATGCCCACCACTACATTTAAGTCTTGTCTCATTGTACAACTATCATTGTGTATTTATCACTTTATATTCAACCCATTAAAATGTATGTAAATCTTACTTTCAAATTTTGAATTTACATTCATTTCCAAAATATTAAATATCCACTCCACATTCACATTCCATTTTCAAAATATTAATTTACATTTATTTCTAATATAGTAAATGTGCATTGGGTATACACATGGAAATTCATATGACCCATGAATTTTACTCATGTCTCAATATTGATTTCCCCATGGATTTTAGTAATTAATATGCCCCATGCATTTTACTCATGTCTCAATATTAATTTCCCCATGCATTTTAGTAATTAATATGCCCCATGCATTTTACTCATGTCTCAATATTAATTTCCCCTTGCATTTTAGTAATTAATATGCCCCATGCATTTTAGTCATGTCTCAATATGCAATTCATATTTACCACCCAATATCGTAAATACATGCATTTATATTTCAATGTTAAATTATAGCATCTATACATAACCCAATTTGGTAAATAAGCACATTCATATATTAGTGTCAAATTATAGTAGCTATGCATAATCCAATATGGTAAATAAACACACTCATATATTAGTGTTAAATTATAGTATTTATACACACTACACATTCATATATTAGTGTTAAATTATAGTATTTATACACAGTACTTATACACATCTAATATAGTCATATTTCTTTCTAAAATTCTCCATGTTTAATGATTTTCAATACGTATGAATATCTTATATTCATATCTCATTTTAAAAATCTAGAATTACATATATACACTCTGTATATAGTGTAAAAAAATCAACATGTACTATGCACTCAAGTCATGTATCCAAGTCATGTATCTGAGTACAATCTTCATTGTATATTTACCATTACAAGTCCAATATAGTAAATATACACTACGTATCATTCTCAAATTCTACAATTACATTCATTTCTAATAAGATTCTTATGCACTACATATTATTATCTCAATCCATATTATAAAATGTACATTCATTTCTAATATGGTAAATACACATTGTGTATACATTGGGTAATCAATATGAACCATGGATTAAAGTTATGTAAGTTATTAAAAATACTATAGGATAAAAAAACAAGAATATTGAACATGTAGAATGTAAAAAAAAAAACAAGAATATTGAACCTGTAGAATGTAAATCCTTATATTGATTGTCTGTAAAAAGACAACCCTTTTGTATTGGGTAACCACCCATAAACTACCTAATGAGCATTATTCAAATAATATGGCCTCATACATCAATCAAGAATGGTCACTCTTGTGTCAATCATGTAATCCACTTCCTAAACCTTGGATATTCCTTGTAAGTATGAATCAAATGAAAGAGGTTTTTAGCCATAAACAACTTCATATGGTGCCATTTTGGTAGAATCATGACAAGTGGTATTGTACATCAATTCACACTGTGATCAAAGTAGTCAACGCACATTAATCTAAATCTTGATACAGAGCCACGATGAGAAGCCAAAGGGCCACGATAATGTCATAGAACAATTGAACCTCATGAAGGAGTCACTTCCCAAAGGGCCCGTAGTAATAATATAAAACATTTAAAGTGATTCTCTTATGATAGAACAAAATAAAATATAAATAAATGATTTTATGAAAATAAAAAATAGAATATTAAAAAAATAACTTTATGGAAATTAAATAGGTTAAAGATATATTGAAATAAATTAAAAAAAAATAACAATCAATTTAGTTTCTTTATTTAAATAATCATTCTTATTTAAAATACAATGTAATGAAAATAGTATCTTGTATTATATCGCCATATTGCATGAATTACATTAACTATACATGGATGAGGTTGATTAGGGTTGTGAACAAGATAAAGATTGGTGTTAGGAGTTGGAGGGGTTTGGTTCAAGAACTCGCTCAAAAAATGATCAGCAAATGATGATACTGATAGTGTTTGCAATGATGGACTTTGGAAGCATGATTTAGTGTTCGTTGCTATGGTGTTTATGTTCAAGACCTCAATGAGGAAATGATGATACTAATAGTGCTTGGAATGATGGACTTTGGAAGCATGATGTAGTGTTTATCGCCATGGTGTTTATGGTCAACTGGCTCTAGATGATCATCCTTCTCATGATGATATCCAAATAGTATAAAATGACCTCTAGATGACCATCCTTCTCATGATGATCTCCACATAGTATAAAATGACCTCTCTCAACACCCTCCATGTATGCATTAGGAAACAAAGCACAACAAAATCGAGAAGGATAGGAAAAGAACCAAAGGAGGGACCTACTTGTAATGAAGTTAACATGGATTATAGGTTACTAGTTCTAGTTTATGATGAAGAGAACCTCAAGAAAGAGGCAGAGGAGTAAAAGAGAAGGGAGGAACACCAACAAAAGGAGAAGGGGAAAGGGCTGACCCAACACATCACGAGTGCAAGGTAGAGGTAGACCCCCCCACTAAATGCTCGCTAGGAAGCCACCCTGAGAAGCACATAAACCACAAGGAGAAATGTAAAAGATCAATGCATAGCAGAAGGTTTTGATGGTAGACACAAGCCCACCATTGTTCAAAACCTCGACAATTTCGAAGAGAAATTTCTAGTCACAAACTTGCCATCAACATCAAGCATATAGAGAAGGAATTGACTCACATAATCCTAAATACAAAAAAATTAAAGAACTAGAACCAAGAAGTATTATTTAACCCTAAACCTAAACTAGCATATGAAAGAAATGACGACCTCTCGCAAAAAAAAACACCGACTCAATATTGTTCAAGAAGAATCCCAACAACTCAATAACAAATATTACTTTTTACTTAAAACCATCCAAAATTTAAATCATACTTCTAAAAATAATAAAAACTTAAAAATATAAATAAAAAAATATAAATTTATAAATATAATAATTTTATAATTATTTACTTTTCTTTAACCATATATCATAATATGCTACATTCACTTGAAAGTAAGTGTAGTTGTTTTCCGTAATGTTCCATAGTGTAGTTGCTTTTTGTAATTCTCCATTGCCTTACTTTCAATAATATCATACATGTTGCCTTAATTTCAATAATATCATAAATATCATACATGTAAGTAAAATAGTTTAGTTGAAAGTAAGTGTAGTTGTTTTCCGTAATGTTCCATAGTGTAGTTGCTTTTTGTAATTCTCCATTGCCTTACTTTCAATAATATCATACATGTTGCCTTAATTTCAATAATATCATACATGTAAGTAAAATAGTTTAGTTGTTTTGTGTGATATGGAAATTTTTTTTTTCTAGATTTAATTGTTGTAATTGTTTTATGTAACAAAGAGTTTTTATTTTTAATTATGAAATATTAAAATAAAATTTAAATTTTTTTACATATATGAAAATATAAATATATATTTATATTTTACAATTTTAATATAATAAAATTGGAAAAAATGTTAAGATGTTTATATATGGAGAAATTTAATTTAATTCTTGGTTGTTGTTGCATAAACACTATTGAAATTTACTTAGGAATGCATTTACTTAGGAATGAAAGAAGACTAATTTTCTCATATATGCCCAAAACATAAGATGATATAATTAGAATATACTATAGTTGGATGGATGAAAATCTAAATATGAAATGATGTTTGTAGAAAAATAAAATGTTTCTAAAAATTCAAAAACTATTTTTAGTAGGAGCACAAATATGACTATAAGTCATTCTTTAACAAGCAAAAAACAACTTTTGAACAATAAAAAGATAATGGACCATGATTTGGATTTATGAATGGAAATAAATGAATAACAGATTGAATGCAATAACACAAAGATACAGAGAACAACAACATATATTTACTGAACAATAACTTCTATTGAATAAAGAAAATAGGGTGAAACTGTAAAACTGTGGAACTAAAACCAACTTGCTCGAATGGTGGTAGCTATCTCTGAGAAGAGATTTGGTTGCTACGTACATTGATTACAATGAGGCTCCATAGGAATTTTTAACATTACTCATGAATGTCAAAACCCTAGACGTCCAAAAACCTAACCCTAGGAGATGAAACACCAAAAGTTATGTGGGCCCCGATGGGTAAGTTGGTACCTCAACTTCTTGGGGTCATAACTTTTGCATACCACCTTCATTTTAGGAGTGTGATAGCCTATTCGAAAGGTATTTTTGAGGATTACACATTGGTCTTCAAACTTTGACTTTGTCTATAGTTTGGCTGTGGAAAGACAAAAAAAAAAAAATGTTTATGGCCTCAAAACGACCTTGGAAGTACAAAAAGATGTACTGACATTAAAAATTAAAAAATAATCCAGTTGGAATAGGTGGACGGCCACCAATATCCACCTGAATTCTGTGTAGGGCTTTAGGATAGCCCGAACAATGTATAACCCACAATTACAAAGAAATGTCATCATTACAAAGAAACATGTTGAACTAAAAATTGTCAAGAGGATCTAGTTGGAATAGGTGGGTGGCCACCAATATCCACCTAGATTAGTTCCCTACCCTTAGGAAGCAATGGTATTTATTGTGTTGAGTTCCCCCATCATTTGAGGAATGTTTTGTTGAATTTGGCCTCGGGTGAGCCACTTGCCTTGGTGCAGGAGTTGCCCTGCCTTAAGAACCCAATAAATCTAGATCCTCTGCTAGCGATTTCCCTTAACCTATGTGTCCACTATCTGATCATTGGATCCCTATTCCATGTATTCAGGGTTGACCTATGTTGGTGTCAATTTTTCTGCAATCTCTGAGGTGTCCAATAATGGTGGAAAATATGGCCGAAGTAGGTCTACATTAAACACTGGGTGCAAGCCAGGGAAGGGGGTAGTGTTGATCTCAAAAGCATTGTCACCCACATCTTTGGTGATAGTTTAAGGCCCATAGAGAAGTGGACGAAGCTTCCGATGGGGCTCTGTAAGGCGCTCTTTTTGCAAATGTAACCAGACCTTGTCTCCCACCTAAAACTTGTGTTGTACCCAATGTTGATCATGGCGTTCCTTGTACTTAGCATTAGATTTCTGCAAAATCTGATGGACTTGTTGGCAGATGTGTTGAATCCACTCAATTAATCCGGTGGCTTTGTCGGCCTCAGAATGAACATGGGAAGATTCTTCCTTTGTTTTTGCAAGAGGTAGTGGAACATCAATGGGACCCAAGGGTTGGAATCTCGGCCCCACCTGAAATGGGATATCGACGGTGGAGCTATGGAGAGCCATGTTGTAGCCGTGTTGAACATAGGGAAGACTCCCATCCCATGTACAGAGATGCTTAGATTTATACATACATAGAATGTACAGAATCATATGATTGATGACCTCTATTTGGCCATCGGTTTGAGGGTGGAAGGAAGTCGATTTAGTGAGCTTGGTGTCCAACAATGAACAGAGACCCGACCAAAATGTGTTTAGGAACCTGTTGTCCCGATGTGAGATGATGGTCTATGGTATCAAAAAATGGAACCACACCCGTTCAAAGAAGAGCTTCGAAGTATCTGCCACTGTGATGCTCTTCTTATAGGATGTGAGAATGGCCATATTCGAAAATTGATCAACCACCAAAAATACAAAATAATTTCCTTTCTTGGTGGATGAAAGGCTAGACATGGAATCCATTGCGATGGATTCCTAAGGAATCGCGGGTGTAGGAAGAGGGATGTATAAGCCTTGCCTCTTTATGGTTGGCTTGGAAATGGCACCAACAATGCAATATTTGATATACTTGATGACGTCCTGTCAAATTTTTGGCTAATAAAAATGTTTCTGTAGAATGACCACAATTTTCTCCATGCCAAAATGTCCTGCCATCCAACTATAGTGAGCCTCCCAAATCCTCTTTGCATGCTTGCGAGTGGGAACACAGAGGTGCCCTGTGGCATAACAATCCATCATGAATGTGAAAATCGGTGACATTCGTGCTTGTACCCAAGAGATGATAGGTGGTGGTGAAGTTAGTATCACACTGATAAAGTTGGGGCCACTCAGATGCCCCATGCCCACAGGAATGGAGCACGATGGTGAGTGCAACAATGGTAGGTCCACTGAGGCAGTCATTGACACGATTTGGGCTACCTTTCTTATAATTGATTTTGAGATGGAATTGTTATAGGTATGTGGAACACTTTTGGTGGTGTTCATTCTGCAACTTCCCTCGTGTCTGTATGAAGTGAAAAGGCTTGTGATCAATGTGGATGATTGTCTCCTTTCCAAGAATGTAACTTTTCCATTGACCATAGGATTTCATAATGCAATACATTTCCTTGTCATAGGTGCGGTATTTCTGAATAGTATCTTAGAGTGTCTCACTATGGTATGCTATTGTATAACCGTGTTGAGTGAGAAATGTGCCTACATCATAGTCAGATGCATCACTCTCAATCTCCAACGGTTATTGCAGATCAGATAAAGAGAGTACTAGAGTTGAGCACAAGTGAACATTCAAATCATCAAATGCTCATTGTTGTGCCTCCCCTCATGTGAAATTTGCCTTGTTACCTCCCTTGGTCACTTGGCTGAGGGCCCATGCAATATGGGAGAATCCTAGCATGAACCGTTGGTAGAAGTTGGCAAGTCCCAAGAATCTTTGAAGCTCGGTTAGTGTGGTCGGGATGGCCAGTCATGGATGACTTCGATCTTAGCTGGATCCACATGTACCCCATACTCATCAACAATGTAGCCCAAGTATTTCTAAATTTTAATTATTATATTTTTGAAAGTTCATTGATGTATTAATTTAATTTCATTATTCAATTTTTATTTAAATTTAAATTTTTTTCTCATAATTAGATAAATTTGTTTTTATATTTTAATTGTTATATTTTAATATTTTAATTATTATATTTTAAAATTTCACTCATGTTTAGAGGAGATTTTAATACTCTTTCGAATGCCTCTATTTTTTTTCATTGTTTCCTCCTAAGAGGTCACAAGTTCAAATCCAAAGGAGGTTAAGGTATGTATACCTCCTTAGACTTTACTAGTCAAATAGTTGGGCAGAGGGGGTCTCATACACCAATTTGGTATCTGAACCCACACTAATTTTGTTAATACTTTGCAATTTTTATATTTATGCAAGCCATAAATATTATATTTTTTTTACAATTTTTATATTTGTGAAGATTATGGTTTGTTTAATAAGTTCTTAATTTTAGTTTATATGTTATTATAAAATATTCATAATAATTTTAAACTTTAAACTAGAGTTAAGCTCAAATCACATGCACATAGAACTTATTAAACTTTAAACTATAGTTAAGATCAAATCACATGCACATCCAAGTTCTATGTGGGAGCAGTCTAAAATATAATAATATAAAATATTTAAAGGGATTTTCTAATGATAGAATAAAATAAAATATAAAGAAATGATTTTATGAAAATTAAAAATAGAATATTAAATAAATAATTTTATGCAAATTAAATATGTTGAAGATATATTGAAATAAATTAAAAAAAATAACTATCAATTTAGTTTCTTTATTTAAATAATCATTCTTATTTAAAATACACTATCTAGTTATGAGTTGTTTAGTTTCTTTATTTAAGTAATCATTTTTATTTAAAATACATTATCTAGTTAAGAGTTGTTTGTTTAGTGTATCAATGCAATGAAAACAAAACAATATCTTGTATTATATCACCACATTGCATGCATTACATTAACCATACACGGATGAGGTTGATTAGGATAGCGAATGAGATAATGATGAAAAAGATTGGTGTCACAAGTTGAAAGGGTTTGGTTCAAGAAATCACTGAGAAAATGATGATATCGATAGTGTTTGCAATGATGGAATTTGGAAGCATGATGTAGTGTTTGTCGCTATGGTGTTTATGGTCAAAAACTCACTAAGGAAATGATGATACTAATAGTGTTTGGAGTGATGGCCTTTGGAACCATGATGTGGAGTTTGTCGCCATGGTGTTTATGGTCAATTAACTCTAGATGATCATCCTTCTCATGATGATATCCACATAGTATAAAATGACCTCTAGATGACCATCCTTCTCATGACGATCTCCACATGGTATAAAATGACCTCTCTCAACAACCTCCATCTATGCATCAGTCAACAAAGCACAACAAAATTGAGAAGGATAGGAAAGAACCAGAGGAAGGACCTTCTTGTAATGAGGTTAACCTAGATTATAGGGTACTAGTTCTAGTTTATGATGAAGAGCACCTCAACAAAGAGGTAGAGGAATATGTAGAGCAATAAAAGAGAAGGGAGGAACACCAATAGAAGCAAAAGGGAAAAAGGGCTGACCCAACACATCATGAGTGCAAGGTAGAGGTAGAGCCCCCCACTAAATGCTCACTAGGAAGCCACCCTGAGAAGTATATAAACCACAAGGAGAAATGTAAACGCTCAATGCATAGTGCAAGGTTTTGATGGTAGACACAAGGCCACCATTGTTCAAAACCTTGAAAAATTCGAAGAGAAATTTCTAGGCACAAACCTGCCATCAACATCAAGCATATAGAAAAGGAATTGACTCACATAATCCCAAATACAAAAAATTAAAAAACTACAACCAAGTACTCTTTAACCCTAAACCTAAACTAGCATATGAAGGAAATGATGACCTCTCACAAAAAAAAACCACCTACTCACTAATATCCAAGAAGAATCACAACAACTAAATAAAAAATATTACTTTTTACTTAAAACCATAAAAAATTTAACTTATACTTCTAAAAATAATAAAAACTTAAAAATATAAATTTTTAAATATAATAATTGTATAATTCTTTACTTTTCTTTAACCATATATAATAATATGCTACATGCACTTGAAAGGAAGTGTAATTGTTTTGTGTAATGTTCAATAGTGTAGTTGTTTTTTTAATGCTCCATTCCTTACTTTCAATAATATCATACATGTAAGTAAAATAGTTTAGTTGTTTTTGTGTGATATGGAATTTTTATTTTTAATTAGATTTAATTGTTTTAATTGTTTTATGTAACATAGAGTTTTTATTCTTAACTATGAAATATTAAAATAAAATTCAATTTTTTTTACATATATGAAAATATAAATATATATTTATATTTTACAATTTTAATATAATTAATTTGGAAAAAAATGCTATGTTCATGTACGTGAGAACTTTAATTTAATTCCTAGTTGTTCTTGCATAAACACTATTGAAATTTACTTAGGAATGCATTTACTTAGGAATGAAAGAAGACTAATTTTCTGACATATGCCCAAAACATAAGATGATATAATTAGAATATAATATAGGTGGATGGATGAAAATCTAAATATGAATGGATGTTTATAGAAATATAAAATGCTTCTAAAAATGCAAAAACTGTTTTTAGCAGAAACACAACTATGACTATAAGTCATTCTTTAACAAGCAAAAAACAACTTTTGAACGATAAAAAGATAATGGATCATGATCCAGATTTATGAGGAAAAAAATGAATAATAGATTGAATACAATAACACAGAGATATGGAGAACAATAATAGATATCCGGTGAACAATAACTTCTATTGAATAAAGAAAAAGGTTGAAACTGTAAAACTACAGAACTTAAAACAACTTTCTCGAATGGTGGTAGATATCTATGAGAAGAGATGTGGTTGCTACACAAATTCGTTTGAGAAAAATGATTACAATGAGGCTCCATAGGGCTTTTTAACATTACTCATGAATTCCAAAACCCACAGCCTTGGTGATAGTGTAAGGCCCACAACAAAGTGAATGGAGATTTCGATGGGGCCCTATAAGGTGCTCTTTTTGCAAATGTAGCCAGGCCTTGTCTCCGACCTAAAACCTGTGTGGTACCCAGTGTTGATCATGGCGTTGCTTGTACTTAGCATTGTCTTTCTTCAAAATATCATGGACCTATTAGCGGATGTGTTGAATCCACTCAATGAATCTGGTGTCTTTTTCGGCGTTGGACTAAACATGGGAAGATTATTCATGTGTGGTTGCAAGAGGTATTGCAACATCAATGGGACCCAACGGTTGTAATCCCAACCCCACCTAAAATGGGCTATGGACAGTGAAGCTATGGAGAGCCCTTTTGTATCCATGTTGAACATAGGGAAGACTCTCATCCCATGTACGCAGATGCTTAGAGTTATACATGTGCATGATGTGCACAGTCATTCGATTGATGATTTCTATTTAGCCATCGATTTGGGAGTGGAAGGCAACTGATTTAGTGAGCTTGGTGTCCAAAAATGACCAGAGACTCGACCAAAATGTGTTGAGGAACCTTTTGTCTAGATTTGAGATGATGGTATATGGTATCCAAAAATGGACCCACACCCATTTGAAGAAGATATTGTAAGTATCTATCATTGTGATGATCTTGTTGCAGGCTGTTAGAATGGCCATCTTCAAAAACTGATCAACCACCACAAACAAAAAATAATTTCCTTACTTTGTGGAGAGAAGGCCAGACATGGAATCCATCGAGATGGATTCCCAAGGAATTTCGGGACTAGGAAGAAGGGTGTATAATCCTTGCTTCTTTATGGTTGTCTTGGCAATGGAACATGAAGTGCAAGATATGATATACTTGTCGACGTCTTGTTGAATTTTTGGCCAATAAAAATGTTTATGTAGAATGACGACAGTTTTTGCCATGCCAAAATGTCTTGCCATCTGATTATAGTGAGCCTCCCAAATCAACTTTGCATGCTCACTATTGGGAAGACAGAGGTGTCCCTAATGGCATAACAGTCCATCATGAATGTGAAATTTGATGATATTCATGCTTGTACCCAAGAGATGATAGGTGGTGGTGAAGTCAGGATCATGCTGATAAAGTTGGGGCCACTTAGATGAATCGTTCCCATAGTAATGGAGCACGATGGTGAGTGAAAAAATGGGAGGTTGAATGAGGCAGTCAGTGACTCAATTTTTTCTCCCTTTCTTATACTTGATGTTGAGATGGAACTGTTGCAGGTATGTGGACCACTTTTGATGGCGGTCGTTTTACAACTTCCCCTGTGTCTATATGAAGTGCAAAGGATTGTGATCAATATGGATGATTTTCTCCTTTCCTAGAATGTAATGTTTCCATTGACGATAGGATTGCACAATGGAATACATTTCCTTGTCATAGGTGGGATATTTATGAATGGTATCTGAGAGTGTCTCACTATGGTATGCTACTAGATGATTGTGTTGAGTGAAAACTGCGCCTACAACATAGTTGGATGCATGACTCTCAATATCGAACGATTATTGTAGATTAGGTAAATAGAGTAATGGAGATTAGAACAAGAAAAGCTTCAAATCATCAAATGATCATTGTTGTGCCTTCCCCCATGTAAAATTTTCCTTGATACCTCCCTTGGTCACTTGGTTGAGGGCCCATGCAATATGGTAGAATCCCAACATGAACCATTGGTAGAATTTGGCAAGTCCCAAGAAACTCCGAAGCTCAGTTAGGGTGGTCGGGGATGGAAAGTCACAGATGACTTGGATCTTAGTTCAATCCACATGTACCCCATGCTCATAAACATTGTAGCCCAAGTATTGGACCTTTTTCATGTCAAAGGAGCATTTTCCCAAGTTGGCATATAGCTTGTGTTGTCACAGAGTGCTCAAAACCTGGTGAATATGATGCATGTGCTTCTCCCAAGTTCTGTTGAATATGAGGATGTCATCTAGATATACCACCACAAAAGAGTTGGTGAAGAGTCTCAATACATCATCCATAAACCTCATGAAAGTTTATGGTGTATTTTGTTAATCCAAAGTGCATGACTGACCATTCGAAGAGACCTTATTTAGATTTTAAAGTTGTCTTCCATACATCAGTCGGTTCAATGTGAACCTGGTGCTAGCCATTCTTTAGGTCAATCTTGTTGAAGAACTTTTTCCCCTTGAGTTGGTCAATAAGGTCATCAATTCAGGTAATTGGGTAATGATTCCTTACTGTGATATTTTTAATGCTCCGTAATCAATGCAGATCTGCCAGGTCCCGTCTTTCTTCTGCACCAGTACAATCGGGCTTTTGAAAAGGGGAGGAGTTGGGCTAGATGTGCCCCTTTGAAATGCATTTACTTATGATTATTTTTAGCAGGAACACAAATATGACTATAAGTCATTATTTAACAAGCAAAAATCAACTCTTTGAACGATAAAAAGATAATGGACCATTTGTATTTGAGTTTTAGTTTCTAATTAATTTGTTTTGGGAAAACATCACATCACATGCTACTGAATTGATTGTGATATTATTGTGATTTAGAATGTGTTTGTTTTTTAATATTAATTGGTTTTATTCTATTGTTAATTATCATTAGATGTTATTGCATACATTAGCATGTTAATTTTAAGGTTATTCAAACTTTATTTGAATTAAAAAAAAAATTATATAGATAATTGTTTTTTACATTTTAGTTATTATGTTTTTAAACATTTGATTTGATAACATTATGGTTCATTAGGGTTTAGAGGAGAGTTTAATACTCTAGTGTTTAATTTCTGTTCATGCATATATGTTATCACTTGCTATAGGACTTGTGTCAGGAAATGAAAGACACTTCTACACTAATCTTAGCAGAAGAGAAGAAGAATTTAATCAAGAATCCAAATGACATAAACAATCACACAGTACACCGAGATTTTACCTTGGAAACCTTTAACCGTGAAAACCAACATTCCTTTAAGCGTTCTTCTCTCTTGTTGTCTTATTCAATCAGAATAAAAGGTTACATGTCTAACCTTGGTCCAAACCTAAGAAACAGTTGACATCACACCCTCTTTTCTGTGCAATAACAACCTTGTATCAAATTCAACATACATATACATGACCAAAAACCTACGATTTACACATGCATTAGCCTTTACGAACTTAAAACATGCCTCTTTATAGGGTTTACTACAGGAAAACCCTAAATATTGGCGCTTAAAAACGATTACATATCCATGCATATCATTGGCTACAAATCCCACAAAACTCGGGATCCTGTTACAGTCGACTCCAAGTTGGGTTACTTGTGGACCTTCATTCGGTCTCTAGTCGGTCGTCTCATGCCCGCACTTCGACCTCTTATCAGTTGACTTTCCATCGATATCTTTGACTTTGAATTTACTTGGTCGACTCTCTCTACCTTTGACTTGATTTTAATCTACCTCAACTTCGACCTACTGTCGATCCACCTCGACCTTTTACCGTAAGTCGATTCACTTTGACTAGACTTTCACTGGAAAGAACATAACAACCCAACAACCTGTTACCACCCAAATTAGTGATCTTGTTAAGGTCCTCTTGAGGCACTAAGGAGGTACCACACAGGAATAGTTATCACTGTCACTTTGGCACAATTCCCCACTCTTTAAGCTCAACTCCTACAAAAGGTTATGGGATGCTTCCCTGTCACAAACAAGAGACTTCACCAAAGCTTAGTAGACCATTTCCTAGTATAAGTGTTCTAAGGTGAAAGGAGGAGTTAATTATTCAAATAATATTGATCTGAAATGGAATAAATTGTAGAAAAATAAACAAAACAACAAGTAAAATATCACTCAAAGTTCGTAAAAATGAGTCAATAAATGAATGAAAAGAGAGTGATGAATGCCATTACTAATTTAGAGAAGATACCCTTGGTTTACTTCTATAACAATAATTGTACATGACTCAATTATTTGCTTATATGAACTTTAATATCTTCAAAATGAACACAAAACACATAAAGCAACAAAGAATTTTCCTTTTTGAGACCCCCCACAAATGTGAAAACACTCTAGATCAACGTATTTGGGGAGTTGGGAAGCTTGGAAATCAAGTTAGAAATGATATATATGGCCAAAAACTTAAAATTTGAATTTTAATTACAATTTTCAACAATTTGGAAATCGCTTGCAAAGTTTGTGGTTCAAATCCCCCCTAGGGCCAAAACCCATAAAATTATTCCAGTAAGATGCTAGATTTATAGTGGATAGAAACCACTTATTCTATCCTAGAAATTAAGATATTAACTAGGAAAACAACTCTGGAAAATGCAAAAGGGTTTTAATGATAAAAAACTTACTTAACAGACCCTTTGGAATGAGGTTATTATTGGATCTAGTGTAGGATTTGTTGTAATTATTTCATATCTACAAAATAATCACTATACCCTTGTGCACTAGGAAATAAATTGCTAAAACATAGAGGGTGAAATAGCCTTGGGTAGAAATAAATATAGAGGAAAAATCCCAAGGATCTACTAGCTATGTAAGATGAAAATTCAAGCACAAGCTGGGATAATATTATTTCTTTTTTCATTTTTTTGTATTTTTATCCAGAAAAAAAAATGAAAGAGAAATTTGTGTTTTTTGAAATAAATTGGTTGAAGTAGTGAGGTCTACCTCAACCTTACCTTTACCTTTGGAGCATCATATTGTGATCACAACCCCCTCTAAATTGACCACATGCTTTGGTGATCGAGGAAGATATCGGTGACCACCCACCTATTCCACTAGCTCAAAGAAAAAATTTCCATTTTGGTTGTTTTTGTAGTTCTTCGGGTCCCAAAATTTTGGGGCCATTTTGAGGCCCTAAACAATGTTTTTTGGGACTTTTGTGGGCTAATATTTGTAGACTACATGCCCTAAGCCCTGATGAAAGTTGTACTCCTTAGATAGACCTTTCTGATGAGGTATTGAATGCCCCAAATGGAGATTGTATGCAAAAGTTACACCCTCGGGAAGTTGACGTATCAACTACACCCATCGAGTCCCATAAACATTTTGGTGTTTAATCTCTTGGGGTTAGGGTTTTGGATGTTTAAGGTTTTATCATTTCTTCTTTATGTTAAAAAGGCCTTTGGGGCCTCATTGTAAACACATCTTCTTGTGAATTAGCATAGCCGTCACATTTCTTCTCAGAGATAAGATACCACCATTCTAGCGAGTTCATTCACTCTGTATTTTTACAGTTTTTGTATATTTGTTTCATTAATAGAAATTGTGTATTATTGTATCTCTGTGTTTCTTCCAATATATCTATGTATTTCTTTGTTACATATGTGCCTTCATTTCATTCTTAAAATAATCCAGATCATGGGTATCAGAGAAAGCTGCTCCTTGTCATTTCTTAGTACATGTCCCCGACTTTATTTTAAGGTTATTCAAACTTTATTTGAATTAATTTTTTTTTTCAAAAATTATATAGATAAATTATTTTCATATTTTATTTATTATGTTTTTAAACATTTGATTTGATAACATTATGGTTCATTAGGGTTTAGAGGAGAGTTTAGTACTCTTGGGTTTAATTTTTGTTCATGCATATATGTTATCACTTGTTATGGGACTTGTGTCAGGAAATAAAATATGCTTCTACACTAATCCTAGCAGAAGAGAAGAAGAATTTAGTCAAGAACACAAATGACACAATAAATCACATAGTACACCGAGATTTTACCCTAGAAACACTTAACTGGGAAAACCAACATTCCTTTCAGCATTCTTATCTCTTGTTGTCTTATTCAATCAGAATAAAATATTACATTTCTAACCTTGGTCCACACCTAAGACACAATCGACATCATACGCTCTTTCCTGTGCAAGAACAACTGTATGGCCAATTTGACATACATATACATGACCAACAACCTACAATTTACACATGCATTAGCCTTTATGACCTTACAAAATGCCTCTTTATAATATTTACTACAGGAAAAACCCTAAATATTGGTGCCCAAAATGGTTACATATCCATGTATATCATTGGCTACAAATACCACAAAACCCAGGATCCTGTTATAGTTGACTCCAAGTCAAGTTAGCAGTCGACCACCAGTCTACCTTCATTCAATCTCTAGTCAGTCCTTTCATGACCACACTTTTACCTCTTGTCAGTTGAATTGTCGTCGATATCTTCGACTTCGACTTTACGCGGTCGACTCTCTACCGCTACTTTGATTTTTTTTCGATCCACCTTGACCTTCGACCATCAATCGATTCACTTCGACTAGATGTTCTTTTTAAAGAATATAACAACCTAAACTTCTCCCACTTGTTGTCTTCTTTGTTGAAACAAGAGATTCCTAAACTTTTAGTAGCACCTTGTTACTTTCCACCATTTCTCTTACAAAATGGTACTATACATCAATGTGCTTAGTCTTTGAATAATAAGTAGGGTTCTTTTCCATAAATATTGCGCTTTGACTGTCACAACTTACCTTCATAGCTCTCTTCTCAAACCTGATTCCTAAACACAACCTTTGAAACCATACCGCTTCTTTTCTTCCATGCATGGCCACCATATATTCAACTTTTGTTGTTGACAAGGCTGCAACTTCCTATGACTGACTCATCCAGCTTATTGCTCCACCGAACATCTTGAAGACATATCCATTGGTCAACCTCCGTCGATCCAGATCTCCAGTCCAGTTGGTGTTGACAAATCCATGTACATCTAATTTACCATTGTCACCTCCAGGTTTTCCTTGGTAGCATATAACATAGTCCTTCGTGCCAAACAAATACCTGAATACTCTCTTGATATTTTCCCAATTCTCCTTTCTAGGTGTCGACATGTACATGCTCAACACTCCTACTGCATGGCCAATGTCTGGTCGATTGAAAACCATTGCATACATTAGACTACCAACTGCAGTTGCATATTGAACATGTTCCATGTCCTCTATTTATTCTTGTGTCTTTCGACACTGTTCAGTAGTAAGTCTTGATCCCACAGGAATTGGCACCATCATAGGTTTGAAATACGAGATGTTGAATTATTTCATAACTGTTTCAATATACTTCGTCTGATTCAACCAGATATTTCTAGCGGCTTGATCTCTCTTAATCTTCATTCCCAAAATGAAGTTAGTTGCACCGAGATATTTCATGTCAAACTTGGAGGATAACTGCTTCTTCACCTCCTTTATTACATCCATGTTGTTTCCAATCAAAAACATGTCATAGACATACACAACTAAATATATGAAACACCCACCTTCTTCCTTGGAATATATGCAGTGATCAACTTTGCTTCTCACAAATCCAAAACTAAGGATGTATGTGTCAAAATTATGGTACCACATCCTTGGTGATTTCTTTAGACCATAAAGGGATCTTTTGAGTTTGCACACCAACTCTTGCTTGCCCTTTACTACAAATCCTTCATGTTGTTTCATGTATATTTATTCTTCTAGGTCCCCATGTAGGAATGTTTTCTTCACATCCATCTGTTCTATCTCCAAATCAAATGTTGCAGCCAAAGACATTAGTACTCTAATGGAAGTTAGTACTCGACTTGTACTACAACATTCATCTTCTTATTGAACACCCACTTGCTACTGATAAGATTTCTTCCACTAGGTATCTTGACTATATCCCATGGCTCATTCTTGTACAAGGATTCCATCTCTTCGACCATGGCATCCTTCTAGAGTTTACCCTCTGTTGAATCGACTTCCTCATCGACCAAATCGGGCTCATCATTGGTGGAAGTTAAAACAAATGTGGATAGGAATTAGAGTGGACTATACCTTTCAACTGGTTTTATTAGTCTTTCTAACCTCCTTACCACCGAAGTCAATTGTTCCACCTCTTCCTCAGATTCAGTCAACTCATGTGAATCATCTTCTTTGTTCCTCAGTTCAAACTGGATCACTTCAGGATTATTATCGATCTTAACAACTTCCTCATGCTTAGTCTTACCTCTGACTTCTCTGAAGACCACATCTCGACTGTACACTATTTTCCTTGATGTAGGATCCCAGAGCTTATATCCTTTCATTCATTCTTTATATCCAATGAAAATACATTTAATTTCCTTATTTTCCAACTTGCTCCTCTTTTTCTTGGAAACATGCACAAATGCATCACAACCAAATAATTTGAGATGTGCCACCGAAGGATTCTTACCAAACCATACCTCATTTGGAGTCGGGTCAACTAGTGCCAACGAAGGATACATATTTACAAAATATCTTGCAGTGTCAACTTCCTCCGCCTAGAATTATTATGCAATCCCAGCACCACTAAGCATGCTCCTTGCCTTATCAATCAACTTTTTGTTCATTCTCTCGGCAAATCCATTTTTTTGTGGGGTATATGGTGTGGTATTTTGGCGTTCTATGCTACACTTCTTACAAAACTGATCAAATTCCTTTCCATAGAATTCACCACCATTGTTAGTTCTCAACACTTTAATCCTCTTCTCTGTCTGGTTTTCCGCAAGAGCTTTAAACTCCTTAAATATATCGAAAACCTATGATTTCTTCCTCAGGAAATATATCCATGTCTTCCTAGAAAAATCATCTATGAAGGAGACACAATACAAGGATCCACCATGTGAAGGAACTGTAATCGGGCCAAACACATCACTATGCACCAGTTCTAGAATCCCATTTTCCCTTGTCACTCCAGATGGTAACCTCACCCAACTTTGTTTTCCATTTATGAAATGTTCACAAAAGTCGACTTATAAACCACATTCAGGAAAACCTTCAACAATACCTTTTCTTTGCATAGATCAAAGTCATTTTTCTCCAATGTGTCCCATCCTCTCATGCCATAGCCTGGTCGGGTCAATTTCATCATGTCTTATCGAGTCGATTTGAACTGACTTAGCTCGAGTCAAGTCGATTTGCAGTCGAGTCAATTCTAGGAGAAACGATGCTACATACAATCGAGTCAACATTCCCTAATATCCTGTACAAGGTACCAATCTGAACTCTATTCATTAATACCATCACACCTCTGGCCATATTTCATGAACCCTTATGAAATAGAGTATGCACACCTGCATCACTCATCTTGCTGACATATACAAGTTTCTTTCCAAACACAGAATGTGTAGCACACTTGGAAGGGTTCTTTTCCTCCCATCCTATAGTGTTAGTCAGATTCTTCCCCATCTGAAAATTTTGATTGTCGAGCCATCCCCCATGAACGAATCACCCCCACGATATTGTTCATATTCATAGAACCATTCTTTATGTGGTGTCATATGATAGGATGCTCCTGATTCGATCAACCAAACATTTTGATCCGACTGCGTACCGGTTGACGCCAGGTACACATCACCTCCCTTATCTAAGGTCATATTTCTCTCAGTCGATTGCTTCTTGTCCGATCCAACACCGACTTCTGTTTCTTTTGACTTATAGTCCTTTATATAATGCCCAACTTTAGCACATTGCCAACATCTTAGTGTCAACGACTGAACTAGGGATTTAGATCTACCCTTCGACTTGAACTTTCTACCAGAGAGTCTTCCTTTATCTCTATCTATTGGTCGACCTCTTACTAATACAATATCTTTGGTCGATCCTTCCATGTTCTTGCTTATCATTTCTTTTGACAATATAGAAGAAACCACATCCTCTAGCATTAGTGTGGTTGTATTACTCATAATAGCCATGACTAAGTTATTCCAGAAGTTTGGCAAAGAACATAATAGGCTTCTACACTTCTCCTCACCAATGATATTTATATCCACGGATTATAACTCACTTAACAAGGTATCAAATGAATTTAAATGATCAGTCACTAAAATTCCATCACTCATCCTCATAAGATACAATTTCTTTCTGAGAAACAACTTATTTACCAGAGATTTCGACTGGTATAAGATTCCCATCTTGTCCCACAGTTTCTTGTCTGAATATTCACCCGAGACATTCAATAGCACTGAATCTACAAGACAAAGCTAAATCATACTTCTTATCCTTATTTTGAGTTTCTCCCACTCTTCCGTCGACATGCCTGTCGATTGGGTACCTAGACAGACCGTTGTCCATTGTTCTTGATATACAAGAAGATATTCCATTTTAAGCGTCCAAAGCTCAAAATTATGGCCATTGAATTTTTCTATCTCTATTTTGGAACTTCTCGCCATTCTTTACCACAATATTTAACATAATTTATGACTTATGACTCTTATTGTACCTAGGGCTTAGTTATTAGATTCAATATTTGCAAATCGAGATCTAATATACTCGCCAAAGCATAACACCGCTCTGATAACTCACTTGTCAGGGCAGACCTAAGCTCTGATACCACATGTTAGGAAATGAAAGACACTTCCACGCTAATCCTAGCAGAAGAGAAGAAGAATTTAATCAAGAACACAAATGACATAAGAAATCACACAGTACATCGCGATTTGACCCTAGAAACCCTTAATTGGGAATACCAACATTCCTTTGAGCATTCTACTCTCTTGTTGTCTTATTCAATCAAAATAAGAGGTTACATGTCTAACCTTGGTCGACACCTAAGACACAATTCACATCATACTCTCTTTCCTACGCAAGAACAACCCTGTAGCCAATTTGGCATACATATACATGACCAACAACCTACGATTTACACATGCATTAGCATATTTTTCATTAGCCTTTACGACCTTACAACATGCCTCTTTATAGGCTTTACTACAGGAAAACGACTAAATATTGGCACTCAAAAATGGTTACAGATCCATGCATATCATTGGCTACAAATCCCACAAAAATCAAGATCCTATTACATTCGACTCCAAGTCGGGTTACCAACGGACCTTCATTCAGTCTCTGGTAGGTCCTCTCATGCCCACACTTCGACCTCTTGTCGGTTGACTTGTTGTCGATATCTTTGAATTTGAATTTACTCGATCGACTCTCTCGACCTTTGAATTTCTTTCGATCTACCTCAAAATCAACCTACTGTCGATCCACCTTGAACTTTGATCGTCAATCAATTCACCTCGACAAGACTTTCACTGCAAAGAATATAACAACCCAACAACTCATTACCACCCAAATTAGTGATCTTGTCAAGGTCCTCTCGAGGAACTAAGGTGGTACCACACAGGAATAGTTCTCAATGTCACTTTGGCACAAGTCCCCACTCTTTAGAGATGTCTGCACATTTGATTACTAATTAAATTGTCACTGGACATGCAATCGCACATTAAGTTGAAGGTTTAACATTTTTTTCCAAAATTATATAGATACAATTATTTTTATCTATTATATTTTTAATAATGATATTAATTCTTGGATTTTTGTTTTTTTTGTAACTAAGATTTGTATAAAAAGCCTTCAAAAATCAAGAACTACAGTATCCTCATGATTTCGAGACTATAATAAATTAACTGCTCTTGAGGGAAACCAGTTCAGACATTTGGTTAAAGTAAAAACATTCTTAAAATGAAAAACTTAAACATAAAATTTTTAGTCCCCTGTGAGACACTAAATCGGCCTGTCAACTAACCCTAATATAAAAACAACATACAAAATATGATCATAGACCCTATGAGGCAAAAGGAAATTCAGACACTTTTCTAAACTAGCATGAAGACACCTGTGCAGGTCATGTGGTGGGCTTGTAGCATGGCCATGCGCCCATAGAGGTGGCATTGGTCATTGGGTCTGTCGCTGGTGCTGCTTCCTCTTTGACCATTGTCCCTCCCTCCTCCATAGGCTCGTGCATGAAAGAATAGGTATCGACGTTGCCTCCAACCCATTCCTCTTCAACCATTGTCCCTCCATCCTCCATGGCCTCATGCATGGCAGTGCCTATGTCGATGTCGCTTCCAACCCCTTCCTCTTCATCAATTGTCCCTCCCTCCTCCATGGGCTCATGCATGGCAACACCTGTGTCGTCGTCGCTGCCAACACCTATGTCATCTTCAACTCCATCCCTTGTGTCATCTTCGTTTCCACCCCCTATGGTGTCGCCATCTTCTGGTTTTGAGTGGCATGCCCCCTGCAGAGTTGAGATAAATTGCTAGAGCATTGAAGTCTTCCATTCCAGGATTTCCATCTGGAACTACAGGTCGTCCAGGCCTTGTCACAATTCAAAGACCAGACCTTGAAGAATTGCAAGGCTATCTTGAAATTGTGAGCCTGGTACTGAGTCTGAGAAGGAGTGAGGCCCTCATTGAGGTCCAAGGTTTTTTGGTTGCGATCCAAGATAAGGTTGGTTGTATGAGATCTCTGGCTAGATTGGTGCGCTCTCCGGTGAGTTGGGTGGAACTGCAGGAAGTGGCAGTGAGGTGGAAGCCAAATCATATAAGGGTCCCAAGTTAAAACCCAGGGAATTTCTAGAGATGGAAAACCATTCCATCTAGCTTGCGAAGGGCGAGGAGAGGGGTGGGAGGTTCTTAGGGATTTTTCCAGACTGCGACTGAGAATAGGGAAAGGAAGGTGAAGAAGGTGACAAGCTGGGAGATGGTGCAGGTAGGTTTCGGAGAACCACGTGTGGCTGGCTGGGCTGTTAGGTTGAGATGCACTTGGATTTCCCCCTTTGTCTCGACATGTCTGGGACACTGAGTGGATTTTCAAGCATCGAAAGGAAGCATAGGTAGCAAAGGAGAAGCTGGGAGGAGTGTAGGTTGCAGGAGGTCTCGGTTGTGGAAGAGAACAACTGCAAATTTACCTGGTGTAAATCATGGTGTCGAGAGTGTTGAAGGAGGCAAGTGCGCACGAGCTGAGTAAAGTCTAGTTCATGGCTCTGATCCATTGATGGGACAAAAATATTAGGCTGGATGCACTGAGAGTAATGGTGCCTTGGCNGGAGGTCTCGGTTGTGGAAGAGAACAACTGCAAATTACCTGGTGTAAATCATGGTGTCGAGAGTGTTGAAGGAGGCAAGTGCGCACGAGCTGAGTAAAGTCTAGTTCATGGCTCTGATCCATTGATGGGACAAAAATATTAGGCTGGATGCACTGAGAGTAATGGTGCCTTGGCCTGCACAAGTTTGGCTTAAATGCACGAGGGTGTCAAGAGGGTGTGATACACTCCTGTCACATGGCCATCACCATGTTGGCCCCCTCGTGTCCTCTGCTGGTGACATTTGTCCCACACTGGCACCCCATCCAGGGAGTTGTCGATGGATTAAGATTTATCCTTGCATTGTTGAAGGATGGGGTGTGTCAGGTGGATGGAGGCTTGGAAGAGTAGCTCTGGTCCCTCCCAGTTCATTCCAATATTGGCCAGCTCGTTAGCAATCTGATTCGTCTTCCTCCTTACATGAGAGGGGATGAAGTCCTGATTGGGTTGAATAAGTTTTGTAATTGTCCTCAGACCATGATAAAGTCACCATCATGGAGAGATTCTCTCTGGGTCAGCACCATTCAGGATTTTCCGAAAGATATTGAGAATGATTTGTGAGTATCCTTCCACAATAAGCTTGGTGAAGTTGTGCTCAATGGCCAATTGCAAGCCCCTGGTGAGCCCCCATAATTATGCAACATTGTCTGTGGTGTGGCCTAAGCTAGCCACAATGATGAGAAGAATTTTTCCCTAGTGGCTTCGGAAAACCACTCCAAATCTGATCGCCTCGGGGTTTCCTTTGGAGGCTCCATCAAAATTGAATTTGATAAAACCATCCGGAGGGGGGGACCAATGAGTGGGGTTGTCCCCGATGGAGTGAGTCTAGGGAGAAAGAGGCGGGCGCTGAATTGGGTTGAATTTCCAATACCTCAAGATGCTCTGTTCCTGAATTGGGCACCTTAGGTCTGTTTCGGTCCAATGCTGCAGCCTGATTGTTTCCAAAACATTGTGGCAGCTTTGAGTCCAATAGTATTGCCAGGGGATATGGGCGTTCCTAAAGATCCTTATATTTCTTTCCTTCCATATTTTCTAGAGGATAAATCCTGGGAGAAATTTTCATATATGGTTGAGAATAAGTGACTGGAATGCCACATCTCTCCATTCTTCGATGGTGGTGGTGATTCTATCCCTCTTTCAATCCGTGGTATGCATGATTTTCGTGCATTGATACCAAACTTGGGTGGTGAAAGGGAAAATGTTAAGGAGATGATTAATTGTTTCTTTCTCCTCCCTACAAAGAGGGAAAATGGATGGGATTATGAACCCCCTTTTAGTAAGGTTGTCCCAGGTAAGAATTCTTTCATGCATGACCAACCAAAGGAAGATGTTGATTTTTGGCCAATGCTTTAGGGACCAGATTTTGTTCCAAGAATTCCTCGGGGGAAAGAGATCGGAATAAGTCTTAATGACGTAGGCCTCTTGGATGTTGAAGGTTCCCCTTGGTGAGTGTCCCCATCGAAGGATGTCCTCGCCTAGTAGAATGGGGATTTTCCACTCATTGATTAGGTTGTACCAATCCTGAAGATCCACTTGTGCATATATATGTAGGTCCTCTCCCGTAGATTTCCAGCATCTCCATGTGGTTTCCGTTGGATTGTCCTTCCAGTGTTCTGCCAGTTTTTTCAGTCCCGCCTGAGTAACTGGCGTGTTGAAGGTGTCAGCCCATGCCTCTTTCTCTAAGATAGGTAATTGTTGCCACGAATCCTTCAAGAAGAATGTTGTTTTACCATTTCGGATTTCCCAGAAGGCATGATTGATTACAAGCTGCCAATTATGCTTGGCCTCCATCCATATTAGGGATCCTGGGTTGTCTTTGTTCCATCTGATGAGGTTTTCTTTCCACTGTGTTAGGAGTGTACTTTCTTCTCCAAATCTTGGCCCAGAGGTCTTGATGCCTTTTCATCCATATCCAACAGATCTTAGCACTCAAAATTTTGTTCTTGGTTGAAGGGTCCCTTATTCTCAAACCCCCTTGAGCCTTGGGTCTGCAGATATTTTTCCAGCTGATCAGCGCCAACGTTTTCCTTGTTTTAAGCCCTTGCTAGAGAAATTTTCTTTGCAAGGTTTTGATATCACTAAGGAAAAATTTAGGGGTGGCTAGGGCTGAGAAGGTATAAACTGGAAAGGCTTGCAACACAGACTTAAGGAGAATGAAGTGACTGGGGAGATTGAGAGCACGGTAGGTCCAAGAGGAGAGTCTTTTCGAGAAGGAAGTGAGGAGGTTTTCTGACAAACTGTTCTTGAGGGTGTTGTCTAATAGAGGGATGCCTAGGTATTTGGATGGAAGGGAATTGTGGGAGAAACCCAAAATTTCAGAGATGTGGTGCTAAATTGAAACTGGGGTGTTGAAAAAGAAAATCCGGGACTTGTCCTTGCTAATGTCCATTCATGAAGCATCACATAAAGTTTGAAGGATGGAAAGGAAGGAGTGAGCCTCCATGACTGTGGGGGATCCCATAATTAGAGTATCATCGACAAATTGACATTGAGAGATCAGAGGATTGATGCCATGCAATGGAAGTTTTGCCAGTGATTTGTTTTCTATAGCGGCCTGGATGGATCGACTGAGACCTTTTTCCATGATAATGAAAAGGAATGTGGATAGAGGATCTCCTTGCTTGATACCACTGATGGGGGAGAAAGGACAAGAGGGGACACTTTTGATGGGGATTGAGAAGAAGGAAGAAGAAGTGAGATTCATGATCCAATCTACCCAAGAGGGGTCAAAACCAAAGGCAAGGAGAATCGAGCACATATACTCCCAACTTATCTTGTCAAAAGATTTAGAGAGATCCAATTTTCAAAGAATACCCGGACTACGGGTCTTCTGTAGGGAGTGGATCACTTCATGCACTAAGATGGCGTTGTCTAGTATTTGTCTTCCTTCCACATACCCTGATTGCTCCAGTGAAATGATAAGTGGGAGGATAGGCTTGAGTCTTCTTGCTATAACCTTATTTAAAAGCTTGTAGATGACATTGCAGAGAGAGATTGGTCTGAATTGCTTAGGATGGTTGAAGAACGCTTCTTTGCGAATCAGGGTGAGGAACGTTGCATTAAGGGTGGGGAGAACCTAACGTGAGACCCTGGAGTCTTCGATGATTTCCCAAACCTCCTCTCTGATCATTTTCCAGCAATGGTGGAAGAATTCAGTGATGAAGCCATCTGGTCCTGGGGCTTTACCTTTGGGGGTGTCCTGGAGCACATGGTCTACTTCCTTGAGCGTGATGGGCCATAGCAGGGCGACATTCTATTCTTCCATGATTAAAGTGGGTATGTGCTGTGTGACCCTAGTGATGGCTTGAGATCTGTCCTTCTGAGGTTCTGTCAAGAGGTTTTGGTAGTAGGCGACCAAATCCTTCTCCAGATACTCATGGGAGTGGATGATTTTCACATTGTCTAAGATTAACTGAGTGATGTGATTGGTGTGTATTCTTTGAATGGGGGACCTGTGGAAGAACTTGGTGTTTCTGTCACCCTCCTTGAGCCATTGGATCTGTGAATTTTTTCACCACAGGATCTCTTCTTGGGCTTTTCTTTCTTCAAGCTTTTGGCTTATTGCTTCTTCTTGAGATTTGAGGTCCTGAGATATCCCTTGCTCACGGATTTGATTTTGTACGATGCCCATTTGGTCTGTTAGTTTCTTTTGGGATTTAAACATGTTGTTGAATTTGTGTTTGTTCCAAGTCTTGAGCCTTTGCTTGAAGTTTTTAAGTTTCTAATGGAATCTGTACATCTTGGAACGATAAGTTACCACCGCCTCCCTCCACCAAGTGTGGACCTTTTCTTGAAAGTCTGGGTGACTAAGCCAGAACTGTTCCAGCCTGAAGGGTTTTTGGCCTGGGGTGGCAGGTATGTCCAGGCACAGTTGGATAGGCCAGTGGTCCGATCCATGGATGTCGAGAATGCACGTTTCCAGAGCTGTGCCTTCCAACATGAGGGAGTCTGAGAGAAGAAATCGGTCCAACCTACAAGATATTTAATCGGACTCGATTCTTCAATTTGTCCAGGTGAAGATGTCGTTTGAGGTTTCTGTGTCGATGATATTTGAGTTTTATATGAGGTTCTAAAAATCCTCGGACTCTCCTTCTAGACAACGTGTTCCCCCCCTTTTCTCATCCAGATTGTGGATCATATTGAAATCTCCTCCCAATATCCATATGTTCCCCTCGATTAGGGTAGCCAAGTACTCCAGATTTTGAAGGAAGGCTTGCTTATCCCTTGAAATGGCAGGTCCATAGATGTTTGTTAGATAGCCTGGTTTGTTCGATCCAATGAGTCGGTAGGCTTCCGAGATGGACCATTTAGTTGTGAATTTTTTTTCAAAGTGTCTGAGCTTGGATTCCAAAGTAGAGCCAGACCCCCGACTCTGCCCGTGGCCGACGTGTAGATCCCTTTTCCTTGCTTCCAGTAGCAGGGAAGGAGCTTTTCCATATCTTCAGTGGCGCATTTGGTTTCTTGGAGCATCGTTATATCTGGTTTCTCTACTATGATCATGTCCCGTAGTAGCTTTTTCTTACTATGCTTTTTCTTATTATGATTGTTGAGTCCTCTTATATTCTAAGAGATAATCTTCATGATGAGGATGGGGAAGGGAGGGGGGAAAGTTGTCCGAGATGAGATGGATCTAACCTGAGTTAACCATAAAGTTCCCTGTTTCTTGAATGAGCTTACTGGTTGATTTCCTTCCCTTTTTCTTTTCTTTTTTCTAGGATTTGCGTTGTTCCTTCTGTGTATTTCCTTATATTCCCAATCTTGCGATGGATCTGGCAGTGGATCCTGCCGAGGAGTTAAGGAAGACCTTGTGGACTTTTCTCATCTGGTCTGGGAGTATGGTATAGAGTTTCTGGTGCCGATAAGTGTGTTATAGGTGCTCCAGGTCAACACCCGCCAGTTCTTGCTCGTCTAAATCCATTTCTGCATCTCCATCTTCTATTTCTGATTGTTCCATGGTTGTAGTGTTGGAGTTAGGTAGGGGAGTAGGTAGGGTCGGATCTTGGGCTTCCGCTGCTTTCCCTTTCTCTATTTTCTGAGGTGTTTTCTCTATAGGCGGAGCCTGTGAGGCAATCAAGTTCTCTAATTGTTGTTGTAGAATCTCATATTGATTGCTTGAGGTCGGATCTTTGTTTGCCTGGGATACCGGTCTTTTCCTCCTTGTTTGCACCTTCCTGGCACCTGAATGAAGCCTTCTTTGTTTTTGTTGGCTTATGGGTTACCATCTTTGCTTGTTGCGTTGAGGGGGCAGTCCCTGAAGAGGTACCCATGCTCATGACATTTTCTGCATCTGAACAGAATGTGTTCATAGTCAATGGTTTGCAGCCAGTCCTCATCATGATATTCTAGGGCAATAGATCCTGAGAGTGGCTTGGAGATGTTCAGGTAAACACAAATGTGCACATAGGAGGTGTATCTTCTTTGTTACGTGGCCTCTGAGGATTTGACATACACTCCAATGGTGTTTCCAATGCCGGCCAATACCTCTTCTAGCCAGAACTCATGTGGTAGGGAGTATAGCCTTATCGATATTGGGGCATGCGCGAAGTCCTTCGTTTAAGGGTTGAATTTCTCAGTCCAAAACCTCAAGAAGAGCCCCGCCGAGTTGAAGAAATACGAACCTCCATCAAAAATATGATTTATGTCCTCTAAGTTATGCAAGATTATGGTGAAGAATCCCTTGGAACCCAGTTGTAGGTCATAATGTCCTTTGGGCTTCCACCATTGATGTATCCATTTTACCAATTCACGTTCAGGGGGCCAAAGCCTTAAAATTTTTCCCATTAAGACATAATCTCTGATCTATTTCTTTCGTTCCTCGATCCAGGGTGTGCTTATGATATATTTCGGGGCTTGTGGCACCTGGGAAATGCATTTTCTAGGTAACCATGGCCGTGACATGCTTGTTGATGTCGGTGTTTTCCCTAAATCGATATCCATCTCTTTGTCCTTGAATGTGCCCTCCAATAGTAGCTGTGAGTGAAGATCTGGTGGAGGCTCGAATGTGGGGCACCTGGAACCCCCTCCATTGTTTCCATGCATCGTTGCTTCACTGTAGGAGGATCCTCGTGACCCTCCCTTGCTTGGAGTCATTGACCCCTTGCAGGGGTGGCCAAGTGCACTAGAGCAATAGTAACCCTAACCCTAGCCTTGCACATCAATAGTTGTTATTCCTAGAGATCATAGAAAGTTAGTAAAGGATTAATTCCTGGATTTTTATTATTAATTTTATTTTCTTTTTAATTGTCATTAGACATGCTAGTGCAAGTTAAGTTAATTTCATAGTTATTCCAATTTTATTTAAATTCATTTTTTTTTTTAAATTGATAAAATTATTTTTAAATTTTAATTATTATATATTTGAAAGTTTCAATCATGTATTAATTTAATTTCAAATTTAATCAAGTTTTATTTAAACTTAATTTTTTTTCTCTTAATTAAAATTATTTTTTTTATTTTAATTATTATATTTTTAAAAGTTTACTTTTATATTTTAATTATTATATTTTTAAAGTTCACAAGTGTTTAGAGGACATTTTAATACTCTTCCGAAGAGTTCTATTTTTGTTCGTGTATGTATATATGTATATGCTTTCACGAAGACCCACGCTAATTCTCTTAATACTTTGCAATTTTTATATTTATGCAAACCATAAATATCATGGTTTTTTGCAATGTTTATATTTGTGAAGGCTATGGTTTGTTTAATAAGATCTTAATTTGAATTTATATGTTGTTATAAAATATTCATAATAATTTAAAACTTTAAACTAGAGTTAAGCTCAAATCACATGCACGTTCAAGTTATATGTGAGAGCAGTGTAAAATATAATAATATAATAATATTTTTTATTTAAAACAAAAATTTTAAAGTATATAGTTAAAGATATTTTTTTTAATAGAATAAAATAAAATAAAATATTTTAATAGATTTTTTTACCATAGAATAAATTAAAATATAAAAAATGATTGTATGAAAATTCAAAATAGAATATTAATTTTTTTTTATGGAAATTAAATATATGAAAGATATATTGAAATAAATTAAAAAAAATAACTATTAATTTAGTTTTTTTATTTAAATAATCATTCTTATTTAAATGATTATTTAAATAATCATAAGTGTAAGGTAGAGGTAGACTCCCACTAAATGCTAGCTAGGAAGCCATCCTCAGAAGTACATAAACCATAAGGAGAAATGTAAAAGCTCAATGCATAGCACAAGGTTTTGATGATAAACACAAAGTCACCATTATTCAAAACCTCCACAAATTTGAAAAGAAATTTCTAAGCACAAACCTGCCATCAACATCAAGCACATAGAGAAGGAATTGACTCACATAATCCTAAATACACAAAATTCAAGAACTAAAATAAAAAAGTACTCTTTAACCCTAAACCTAAACTAGCATAGGAAGGAAATGACTACCTCTCACTAAAAAAACCACCTACTCAATACTCTCCAAGAAAAATCACAACAACTCAATAAAAAATATTACATTTTACTTAAAACCATCCAAAATTTAAATTATACTAAAAAATTAAAAATATAAATTTTAAAATATAATAATTTTATAATTCTTTACTTTTATTTAAGCATATATCTACATGCACTTGAAAGTAAGTGTAGTTGTTTTGTGTAATTATCTACATGCACTTGAAAGTAAGTGTAGTTGTTTTGTGTAATTTTCCATAGTGTAGTTGTTTTTTGTAATGCTCCATTGCCTTATTTTCAATAATAGTATACATGTTGCCTTACTTTCAATAATATGCTGTATAGTTAACTGTACCTCTGCCCAAGCAACAAAACTCTCTTTATGAGTGGCCCGGGCAAGCGTTGCTCTCAAAGCCATGTCCATTACTAGTATGTGCTGATCCTCCACAACTAAAGTTGTCATGGCAGTCAAGAATTATTTCACATCTAAAGTACCATCATAGCCTGGCGAGTTGTGGACTTCTGTCCCAATCCACCTAACAGACCTAACGGAGATGCATCTGCAAGAAGAGAGCTCGTGTCTTTGGGTCTTTCCACTCCTAGAATGCTTCCTCAGAATCACCCTAAAAGGAATTAATGCTTCACCAACTAACTAACTCATCTGTAGTAGGGTTAATGTAGTCTGCTCATCTTCCAGTTGTAAAATGGTAGAGTTGATCAATTGTATCTCCTTCCATGGCCTCATTTACTGGCTTTGTATACCATGGTCCTTGGTAGGGGTATAGCGGTTGGATCACCCGAGTGCCATCGGCCTCAAAAAGCATAAACTCCTTTTT
>JASDQU010438225.1:66942-84795 GCA_032191745.1 Picea mariana
ATAGTTAACTGTACCTCTGCCCAAGCAACAAAACTCTCTTTATGAGTGGCCCGGGCAAGCGTTGCTCTCAAAGCCATGTCCATTACTAGTATGTGCTGATCCTCCACAACTAAAGTTGTCATGGCAGTCAAGAATTATTTCACATCTAAAGTACCATCATAGCCTGGCGAGTTGTGGACTTCTGTCCCAATCCACCTAACAGACCTAACGGAGATGCATCTGCAAGAAGAGAGCTCGTGTCTTTGGGTCTTTCCACTCCTAGAATGCTTCCTCAGAATCACCCTAAAAGGAATTAATGCTTCACCAACTAACTAACTCATCTGTAGTAGGGTTAATGTAGTCTGCTCATCTTCCAGTTGTAAAATGGTAGAGTTGATCAATTGTATCTCCTTCCATGGCCTCATTTACTGGCTTTGTATACCATGGTCCTTGGTAGGGGTATAGCGGTTGGATCACCCGAGTGCCATCGGCCTCAAAAAGCATAAACTCCTTTTTCAAGTTAATAATAGTTGCATTGTCAAATGCCCATTCAATGCCCAATAATGTAGAATACTACTCATATGGTGGACTATGTATGTATGAATAATATCATACATGTAAGTAAAATAGTTTAGTTGTTTTGTGTGATATGGAATTTATATTTTTAATTAGATTTAATTGTTTTATGTAATATAGAGTTTTTATTCTTAACTATGAAATATTAAAATAAAATTCAATTTTTTTTACATATATGAAAATATAAATATATATTTATATTTTAATATAATAAAATCGGAAAAAAAATGTTAAGATGTTCATGTATGGAGAACTTTAATTTAATTCATGGTTGTTGTTGCATAAACACTATTGAAATTTACTTAGGAATGAAAGAAGACCAATTTTCTCACATATGCCCAAAACATAAGATGATATAATTAGAATATACTATAGGTGGATGGATGAAAATATAAATATGAATGGATGTTTATAGAAAAATAAAATGCTTCTAAAAATGAAAAAACTATTTTTAGCAGGAACACAAATATGACTATAAGTCATTCTTTAACAAGCAAAAAGCAACTTTTGAACAATAGAAAGATAATGGACCATGATCTGGATTTATGAGAGGAACGAAATGAATAATAGATTGAGTACAATAACACAGAGATGCGGAGAACAACAACATATATCCAGTGAACAATAACTTCTATTGAATAAAGAAAATAGGTTGAAATTGTAAAACTGCAGAATTGAAAACAACTTGCTCGAATCATGGTAGTTATCTCTGAGAAGAGATGTGGTTGCTATGTGCATTCGTCTTAGAAAAATGATTACAATGAGGCTCCAGAGGCCTTTTTAACATTACTCATGAATGAGAAAACCCTAGACGTCCAAAAACCTAACCCTAGGAGATGAAACACCAAACTTTATGTGGGCCTCGATGGGTAAGTTGGTACCTCAACTTCCCGGGGTCGTAACTTTTGCATACGACCTCCATTTTAGTCACGTGATAGCCCATTAGAAAGGTATTTTAGAGGAATACACATTGTGCCTTCAAAATTTGACTTTGTTTATAGTTTGACTATGGAAATACAAAAAAAAACTGTTTATGGCCCCAAAACAACCTTGGAAGTACAAAAAGATGTACTGGCATGAAAAATTAAAAAATAAGCCAGTTGGAATAGGTGGGTGACCACCAATATACACATGGATGATGTGTATGGATTTAGGATAGCCTCGACAGTGCAGAACCCATAATTACAAAGAAATGTCATCATTACAAAGAAACGTGTTGAACTAAAAATTGTCAAGAGGAGCCAGTTGGAATAGGTGGGTGGCCACCTATATCCACCTATATTAGTTATCCCCCATCATTTGAGAAATTTTTTGTTGAATTTGGCCTTGGGTGAGCCACTTCCCTTAGTGTAGGAGTTTCCTTGCTTTGAAAACCCGATAAATATTGATCCTGTGCTGGCAAGTTCCCTTGACCTATGTGTCCACTATATGATCAATGGATCCATATTCCATGCAGTCAGGGTTGATCTCTATTGGTGTCAACTGTTATGCGATCTCTGAGGTGTCCTATAATGGTGTAAAACATGGTCGGAGCAGGTCCACATTGAAAACTGGGTGCAATCTAAGGAAGGCGGGATTGGTGATCTCAAAATCATTGTCACGCACAACCTTGGTGATAGTGTAAGGCCCATAGTGAAGTGGAAAGAGCTTGTAATGGGGCCCTGTAAGGCATTCTTTTTGAAAATGTAGCGAAACCTTGTATCCCACCTAAAACATGTGTGGCTACACGGTGTTGATCATGGTGTTTCTTGTACTTAGCATTGGATTTCTGCAAAATATCATGGATGTTTTTGTGGATGTGTTGAATCCACTCAATGAATATTTTTGGCTTTGTCGACCTCAGACTTAACATGGGAAGATTATTCATGTGTGGTTGCAAGAGGTAGTGTAACATCAATGCGACACAAGGTTTGGAATCCCAACCCATCTGAAATGGGATATGGATGGTGGAGCTATGGAGATCCATGTTGTAGTCGTGTTTAACATAGGGAAGACTCTCATCCCATGTACATGTATGCTTAGAGTTATAAATGCGCAGGATGTGCACAATCATTTGATTGATGACCTATGTTTGGCCATCGATTTGGGGGTGGAAGGAAGTCGATTTAGTGAGCTTGGTGTCCAACAATGACCAAAGACTCGACCAAAATGTGTTGAGGAACCTGTTATCCTGATCTGATATGATGGTATACGATATCCAAAAATGGACCCACACCTGTTTGAAGAAGAGCTTGGAAGTATCTGTCATTGTGATGCTCTTCTTACAGGTTGTGAGAATGGTTATCTTCAAAATCCAATCAACCACCAAAAATACAAAATAATTTCCTTACTTGGTGGATCGAAGGCCAGACATGGAATCCATCGAGATGTATTCCCAAGGCCTCTCAAAATTAGGAAGAGGGGTGTATAAGCCTTGATTCTTGATGGTTGGCTTGGATATGGCACAGGAAGTGAAAGATATGATATACTTTCTGACGTCATATTGGATTTTTGGCCAATAAAAATGTTTCTGTAGAATGAACACAATTTTCTCCATGCCAAAATGTCTTACCACCCGACTATAGTGAGCCTCCCAAATCATCTTTTCACGCTCTCTAGTGGGAACACATTGGTGGCCCTAATGGCATAACAATCCATCATGAATGTGAAAATCATTGATATTCATGCTTGTACACAAGAGATGATAGGTGGTGGCGAAGTCGGGATCACACTGATAAATTTGGGGCCACTCAAATACCTCTTGCCCACATGAATGGAGAATGGTGGTGAGTGCAAAAATGGAAGGTTGACTAAGGTAGTGAGTGACACGATTTCTGATGATGGACTGCAAATTCCTCAGTCAAGGCTTCGATGGTCTTATTGATAAAATGTGTGCCTTGATCACTCATAAGGATCTTCAAGCATCCAAACCTAGTTATGATGTCATCAAATATGAAGCGTGCAATTGTAGTTTCACTATAGTCCTTAACTGCTCTTACTTCGGCCCATCTGGTCAAGTACTCTATCACAATGATTATGTACCTTTCTCTGATGTGTTTTCTTGGTGGGTTTATAGGTCCCACGAAATCAATGGCCCATTTCTCAAATGATTGTAAGGTTAGGTGTGGTGATAAAGGAATTTCATCTCTTCTGGATGGTTTCCCAACTCTTTGGCATACATCGCAGGCTTTGTAGTAGTCCTTATAATCTCTGTGTAAAGTAGGCCACCAGAGGCCAACTCTAAGAACCTTCTGCACTGTTTATTTTCCTGTGTAGTGTCCTCCTGCGATGCCTTCATGAGCTTCTGCTAAAATCAATGGTCTTTCTGCTTCCATAACACATCTCCTCAAGATCTCATCAGGTCCCATCTTATATAGTTGTCTAGCTATAAGGGAGAAGTCTGTAGCGCGGACTACCATCTATTTATTCTGGGTGATTGTATATTCACTAGGGACCATTCCTATTGACAAGAACTAGACTATCTCGACGAAGTGGTCATCAATATTTCTAATAGACAACAACTATGCATCTGACAGTGTATCCTCCAAGCTAGTAGGTTTCTCTCCATGTTCCAACCTTGACAAGTGGTTAGGTCCTTTGTTCATTCTTCCTGGCTTAACCATGATCTCAAAATCATATTCCTGAAATAGAAGAAGCCATCTGCATATTATTCCCCCCAACACTGGCTTGTTGACTAGGTATTTTAGTGCAGAGTGATTAGTAAACATTTTAAAGTGTCCTCCCAACAAGTAGTGGTGAAACTTCTGCAACGCATACACCATGGCTAACCCTTCTCTCTTAATGGTGGTGTAATTAATCTCAATTGTGGATAGCTTCCTACTAGCAAAGGCTAACGAATGGTCAATATCGCCAGCTCCCAGTTGTGGTAACACAGCTCCTAATGCAATAGAAGATGCATCGACATGCACATGAAATTCCTTTCTCCATTCTGGGAAAACCAAAATAGGCACAGTAACCATTTTCTGTTTCAGTGTGTCAAAGCTCTGTTGGCATTCTTCTGTCTATTGAAACTGATAGTATTTATTCAAAATATTTTCCATGGGTGTTGTGATATGTGAAAAGCCTTTAATGAACTTCCTTTAGTATCCAGTATTTCCCAACAAAGTGCACAACTTCTTGATTGAAGCCAGGGGGGGGGAATCAACTATAATGGAAATATTAGATGGGTCTATCAACAATCCCTTCTTTCACACAATATGACCTAGCAACACTCCAAAGGGTGAAAAAAAGATGCACTTCTTCAGGTTCAAGGCAATCTGACACTGTCTGTACTTATCCAACATTAGTATTAAACAGTCAATATGATTTTGCAATAAGCTAAAACCAGTCCAATCATCAAAGTATGCTTCCAAAAATTTATGTAAAAATTCCTTGAATGCTTTGACCACCACCCTGGAAAAGATGACCGGTGCATTCCTCAATCCAAATGGAATCATTCTATATTGGTAGGACCCCCATTCCATTGAAAATGTCGTCTTATGGTGATCTTCCTTGGAAATCTAGATCTGATGGTATCTTGAAAATACATCTGTAAAGGAATATACCTCCTGTCCTCCTACATTATCTAGCACTTCGTCAGTAAATAGTGTAGGGAATGGGTCATGAAAATAGGCATTATTCAACTTCCTGAGATCTACATAGATCCTGATCTCTCCGGTATTATTATCCCGCACCACCATAGGGATAATCCACTCTGACTCTTCAACAAGTTCTATGATTCCTGCTTCCAACATTCTATCTAATTCAATCTCTACTTTCTCCTTATATTTAGGGTTCAATATGTAGGGTATCTATTTGTCTGGCCTTGCGTCTGGTTTCAAAGGGAATCATGATCCTCATCTCTCCCATGGGCCCTTTAATTCCCTTCATATTAGTGAACGTGGTTGGAAACAAGTCTTGATATTCATACAATAACTCTGTGATGTTTTCAATAGTGGCAACATCCCAATAAACTCCAACATTTGAAAGCTTTGATGTTTTCTCTATTCCAATATTAACTTTATTGATTTTAATTGGCTTTCTAATGAAAGGTATCTCAACTCCTGGTACTTCTATGTCTCTCTGTCCTTTTGTTTTGGCGATGTTCACCTTCCTAGGATAATCGTCTTCGTCAGCATTGATATTGTAACAACCTTGCAATTTCTGAAGAGGCACAGTCCATTTGTCCTCTTCTTGTTCCAAAGGGAGGCTAGGTTCCTCCTCAAATACTTTTTGTATTACAATCTGTAATGCTTGATACACTGTAGGATATTGGATTTCAAATAAAAAGGTAGTTACAAAGTTCTGAGTCATACCTTCCCAATCTGTAGTGATGAGGCACAGTTCTTCTTGAAGATACCAATTGATAGGGGTTTTTTCCAATCCGTTAATGAATTTGTGCACCCACTACTCTTGAGGAATGTTGATATAGGCTTCCTCGCAACTTCACACATTGTCCTTCGGACAACTTCGACCTGTGTACCTAACTTCACAGCCTTCTACTTTCTCTGAAAACTGTGCTTTGATCAAAGTGCGACATTGTACCCAGTCTGTAATGTTGTTTTTATGTGCCACTGTTACACTTCAAAATTACTCACTTCGATAGTGTCGCAAGTGTCATCATTACGATTGTTGTAAGTGTCGCATCTTGTTCGCAAGTGTCGCATCTTGACTATAAGTGCTACAAGTGTCAAAAAATAGTATGTTGCCATCTTGCCTATGTTGTGCCCTTAACGACATCATGAAGACACTTTAGACACCTCAAATGATGGTTTGGAAGAAGAAATATCACTTGTTAAGAAGTACAAGCCCTTTGCCATTGGAAAAATCACTAAAAAACTGATTTTTGGAGAGGAGCGCTCCCCTACCCATTGTTAGGGAGCACTGGCGCACCGTGAACCTCTTTGGGGAGTGTTTCAGCGCTCTGTGCACCCCTTTAGGGGAGCGCTACCCTCTTTTGAGAAAATTATGGGTTTGTTGAGGAAAATTAGGGAAGAATCCCTCAAATCTTGAAGGTAGTTGGATTCGAATAGATGGTCAAGGCATGATCTTAGGGGATATCCTCAACTAAGGGAGAGGAATCCTCAACTCATCCCAAATATCTCTCAAGTGGTTGGAATCCTCTAAGGTTATATAAGGAGGCCTTCTCATGGTGAAAGGAAGAATGAAAATTGAGAATTACATCAAACTTATGATCTCATGAGTGAGATTTCATCAAAGCAATCAGTGGAGATTGATTGAGAAAAAGGGTTGGACAAGGAGAACTGGAAGAGGTTGTTGTACCTTCATTCAAAGGATTCTAAGTACTTTTACTTTTTCTCATTAATATAATCAATGCTTGGCCTGTTTCTTTCAAACTTGTACTTATTCCATATAAGTTTGTATGCAGTAGATGGATCTATGATTGAGATAATCTCAGTAGAGTAGGAAGTCTATTGTATCTTTGTTTGTTTTGCAGGACCTATCAAGGAGCTCAAGATCGAAGCTCAGCCTGGACTTTGCAAGGACAAACATCGTTCATAAGGTACATATCTTTCTACTTCTCTTTCTTTCATTAGCTTGATTAGATCTAAAAGGAAGTCAGTGTCCATGTTAAGCACCTTCTGTCTTGGCCTTAGGAGTTTAGAGACCAAGAGGGAATCCACTTGTCCGCAGGGGGATTCACCTACAATAGAAATTGGCGACCATACTGGGAGGAGCTCTGATTTGTTTCCTTTCCTAGATCTTGTCTTGGCTTGCTTTTCCCACTAATTTGATCTTCTCCATATTGTCATGTTGATTCTTAGATTGGTTTGATTGCCTCATCATGTCATCAGGATCACCCTGATTGACTGAATTTCCTTCATTTTTTGAGTTTTTGGACATTTTTCTGAGTTTTTGGAGAAGAGCGCTCCCCCCTTGTTTCTGTCAGAGCATTAGCACTCCCCTATAACCTTACACAGAGTGATAGAATTCTCTATCTCTTCTTACACTAGAGTGCTACTCCATTTTTGTGAGAAATCCTCCAAAATTTTTATTTTTCTGAAGCTATTTCTGGGTTTTTGTATATTGGCTTTCAAACACCATTCTTTCTGATAATTCATCATCTCTTTCTTGGATTTTTGACATTTGTCCTTTCTTTGAAATAACTCTTTGTCTTTGCTAACCTAGATTTAACTTGTTGTTTTCTTCTCCTTTATCTGATTGAGTGAAAACTTTTGTGAGGAAAATCCAAAGGTCTATGAACTTTTCATTTGATATTTGAGGTCAATTTCCATCATTTCTCTTTTGTTTGAGGTTTTTGGTTCTTGTTTACAATTTGGTCATCTTTGTCCTTCTTGTCTATTTCACGACGAGAGTGTATTTTTTGTTTTGTGTGAAGCTTTCTTCTGATTGTTTAATCTTGAATTCTAATTGACATTTAGAAGTATTGCATCTGATTATCATTAACATCTAAGAAAAAGGACATATTTTAGTGATTGGTTTGGATATTAGAAGGCATTTCTGAAATTTTTAGCATTGCATCGTATTTGAGTGAGAAACAAATTGATTGAGGACATTGCATATTAGTGTTTGATAGTGAAAACAACTTTCTCTCTTTCCCTTAAATAACCATTCATCGAAAGAAAAGATTGCTTATCATCTTCTTGTGCATTTTTGGGAATTGAGTCATCATACCATCAGTTTCATTGTCATACACCCTTTGAGTAAAGAACAACCATAAAATCAACACTAATTAAAAATTATCTAGAACATTTTTGTTTTTAGGATCTTCCACCAACATTAGACTAGGATTAACACTTTGGATTAGGTTGTGATTACAACTCTCCAAAGTTTTCAAAATGAACATTAGCATCCTGAGATAGGGAGAGTCAAATCCAATTGTCGTATAAGCTTTCTGGGATCCCCCTCTCACACAAGGGTTATGCATGAAGTCACATTCGGGTGAATTACGGAGATTATCCCTCCATGGTTTAACTGTTTGTAGTGGTCGGATCGTATATTGGGGGTCACTTGAGGGTATACCCATGATTATGTGTGGAAGCCTCTTGAGTTGATTTCAGACTTGTTATCCTGCCCATATGTTCGGATCAGACTGTCGAATGTACCCACCTAGGGGATGAATACAAGTTGGTGTCCTTAGTTGCAGTAATCCTTAGGTAATTACACGAGGTGATGGTGAAGGGAAGTCTCAATGTACCCAGGAAATACATTGGTCAAACTCAATCGGGCTCCTTGGAGGGTAAATCCACAATTACTGCGTGGAAGCTTGCACCAAGATGAAAGTCCATTAAGAAAGTCACCATTGTAACTATTCCACCATATCCTAGCCCCTTCTTGACTTGATCACGCAAAGTTGGATTTCATCACCAACTAGTACGATCATCGAAAGAAGTTTTGTTTGCTTGGTTTTGATTCCTAGATTTTATTGGCGTATGTTGTTTCTTTTTGTTAGTTGGCCCTAGATTTTCAGCGTGTACTGTTATTCTCCAAAATTGATCCTGTAGACGATAAAGGTCTTCGTTGATCATGTAGGATGCAAGGGATTCCTCCAGAAGGATACCAACCCTTACCTTCTAACCCTCCAAAAGACAACTATCGTGGAGAGGTAGAAAATCAATTTGACACTGGGAGCGTTGTTACTCCTCCGTTAGACAATCAAGAAGGCGCTTTGGTTACTGTTGAGAATCCCACTCCTCACACTACATCTTTAATGGTAACCCCTCTTGAACCACATTTTCTTTGTTTAGACTCCCTTGGGAACTTCATAGACGAAGAGGTCCCACGGTTACCGGAGAGAGATTTTATCGAAACATATATGGGATCAACAAAACCAACCTTTGGTGATGAGTATAGGACTCTTGTTTTTCCTAGCACTGCAGTAGATACAAATCCCACACCTGCTCATTTTGTATGGAGGACTTCATGGGATGTGATCTCTATGACCATTTCGAATCCTTTCGACAACCTTTTCATCCTCATGACCCTCCTGGTGGAACAGGACCATCCGGTCAAACTATGAATCACCCCATTGATCAGGTCATTAACCCTATTGTTATGTCAACACAAGACAATCCTAATGTTGGACTCATCACCTCTACTCATTCCTAAGGCACTTCGATCCCTACCCCCGCTTTTACAAGCTTTCACTCTACAACTCCACATGTTCCGCACGATCCTGCTAGGACATCTTTTCATCTGAGAATGTAGACAATCAACAAATCCACCAAACTATTCTGGATGAGGGAGCCTCAACTTGTGTCATGTCTTTAGCATGTTGTAAAGGTTTAAAATCACCCACACTTAACAAATCCCCAACGATGTTACATGCCTTTGATGGGAGAGGTTTTCATCCCCATGGGATTTTACAGTCTCTGCCCATCCAATTGGGTGGAAAAAATATCACTGTTGATGTCGAGGTGGTCGATGCTACCCTCTATTACAACTTTTTACTTGGAATAAGATGGTTTTATGATATGACTATCGTTGCCTCGTCGATCTTTCTATGTGTACAATTTCCTCATTAGGGAAAAATTGTCACTATTGATCAGTTGGATTTCTGCACAACCGATGCTCATGCTCCCACCACCAACAATATTCCTTTCTTGGGAGACCACAAGATCACGTATGAAAGCATTGGTGTTGGCTTACTAAAAGATTCCATCCTCATGGGTACCTTCCCTACACCACTTCCACCGACTACACATCATATTGCCACCGTCGATATGATTTCGACCACGGCTTATCAATCTTTGGAATCATCTGACCCTTGGATTATACCTAGTCCATTTGAATTAGATGCACTAGGTGACACTGTGCCACTTATTCCAGCTGAAACATCATATGTTTCTATCCAATCCACTTCTCCCTTGTCAGATGACCAACATCTATTGGCACCTGACAATTACTCGATGCCATCATGGCTAAGTTCCTTGTCGTCTGTGATCGACCGCATTTTCCCAATTCTTCCTTTTGATGAATCTATTAAGGAAATGTCGAGCATTGACGAGCTACCTCAGGATAATAACCATCATCGATCCTCTTTTCTTCCCCCTCGTGAAGAAATTTGGGTAGATATACACTCTATCTCCCCTCCTGCTGTCGATTTTCCATCGTCTCCCATGCTTTCAACTTCTGATGATTTGGATCCAGTAGTTGACATGGTGATATCTTCGATAGGGCTATTGGAGCCTGATCTCCTTAACCTTGTCACGACCCTCGACATGTGTTCCTTCCAGAGTGATTTTCTTCCATCCAGTTAATATCTGTTGGAAGCCATGACCTAGTTTTGTCCCTTGACATGGTGTTCTTCCAGAGCATTATTTTCTTGGAAGCCATGATCAAGAAGAGTCCACGAGAATAACTTATTTTCTCTATCACAAGCTCATTAAAAAATGAAATAGAGGCTTTGAGAATAGTTTTCTTCTCTGTAGCAAGCTCATTAAAAAATGAAACAACAATCTGGGGATTGAACCCAGAGCCCTGAGCATAGTTATTTTCTTGTGTGAAGCTCATTAAAAAATGAAACAGTCACCTCTGCTTCTAGGTTGAGTCTTTCGCCAGATCTCGTAGATGTCGAGTCGAGTCTTTCGTTAGCTCTCGTATTTGAACCTTCATTTCATCCACCTGTATCCTTTTTATCCATCTAGTACAGAAATCAGTGACAACCTCAAAGTCGATGAATGAATTGAAGCTTGGAGGGCATTTCTCTAGCCTTTGATGGACATTCTGGAGTTAATCCACTAGATTTCAAGCTGGGGGCATACTAAACTTAGTCTTTGTTCTTTCTCGTGCTCATAAATCCATGAGAATGAAATCGGGAAAAATTTTATCTCTTTTTTGGACCTACATGGATAAATGAAAAAGGAACCCCCTGGAGTCGTCTTTGAGCTCTTTTCAGACTCTCTAAACATGAAAATATTTCTGAGTGATCTTGCTTCCTTTCCCACTCATTAAAATGTTTGAAAGGGCATCTTTCAAGTGATAATTTATCTCTTTTTCGGCCTCACGAGACTAACAATATGAAAAAGGACAACATTGGAGTCATCTTTAAGTTGTTTTGATACTCTCTAAATATGAAAAACCACTGAGTTTACCTTCTCTGGACTCGTTAAACAATCATACATTGAAGGGCCATTATGAGACCGAACCCTTACTTCTTCTAGTTCGCTAAACAACAGAAGAGGGACTTACCGAAGGTGAGTCATATCGAGCATGTGTTACCCTCCTCGAGCTCGTTAAATTAAAAAGAGGTACTTGTCTATCTGGATGGGGGAAAAATTGAAAGAAGCAAGCCAAGCAGTTTTTTGAGAAGACTACTAGTAACTCTTAAGGTCTCCCTTGAACACGACACTTTGTCTTTGCACGCATTTTAATCCGTTGAACCTCTGCACTGAGCCAATCCTCCGAGTTTCTTTTATTCCTTTGGGTAACTTGAAAAAATTCATAGCATCTATTGCATTATGAAGTTTTGTTCCATGTCACATTTCTGCCGATGTGCCTTAGTGTTCAAGGGAAGTATTTGCCTCGAGAGTTAGCCATCACAAATATCCTATTTCAATACTCGTGTCAGTCCATGTTCATTTGATCTACCAATTACATCTCTGTGTCAGTTTCATGTCATTGATCGGGGATACATCATGGCCTTCCTTCGACGTGTCTATTCCTATCGACTTCAACACATTATCCAGGAACTAGACTTAGAAACCAATTAGTACCTTGGGACTTGCATGCCTCAATGGAAAGCCTCCTCATGTCCGACAATGGGTTTACATCATTGACCTATGATTGGATGATTCCATGGATGTTCGACTTCATCTCATTCATTCACATTCATTGGAATGTACTAGAGTACCTTGGGAATCATTGACATCAATGGTGATATCACTCGCGCTTGTTAACGATTTACATCATTGACCGGTAATCAAGTGGTTTCTACCATGTTCGACATTAGGACATCTATTCACATGGTTAGATTTGTACTACATCGATATCGGTAAGAAGACCTTGGGTTGATTCATCACTCTTATATGTACTTTTACTAGGTTACGAAGGAGTTCTCTTGAACTATGGCACATATACTATTACATAGATCCACTTTGTATTGGTCGTGGCTATGTCGTGTCATGTCGTCGATCCATTGTGTATCCTTTGTGGCTACAATCAGTTTAGGTAATAGGAGTATATATCCACATTGTATCTGCAGTGGCTAAACCATTTTTTCAATATAATTATGGATCCGTAGTGTATTTTCTAGCGGCCATACCTAAAAATTCTTTATCACTCAAGCATAGGTATGCCTGCCTTGGGTTTGAAACATGTCATAATATTTGTTTGATGGTTGTGTGTAGATTTTTCCAGTCTCTCTACGTCCATACCCTTGTTCAAAAAAGTCTACAAAGTACTTCAATCATCATCGTCTTCTAACTTCATACTTTGGGGGGCAATTTGTTACACTTCAAAATTACTCACTTCGATAGTGTCGCAAGTGTCATCATTACAAGTGTTGTAAGTGTCACATCTTGTTCGCAAGTGTCGCATCTTGACTATAAGTGTTGCAAGTGTCAAAAAACAATATGCTTCCATATTTCCTATGTCGTGCCCTTAACGACATCATGAAGACACTTACGACACCTCAAAGGATGGTTTGGAAGAAGAAAAATCACTTGGCAAGAAGTACAAGCCCTTTTCCATTGGAAAAATCACTAAAAAACTGATTTTTGGAGAGGAGCGCTCCCCTACCCATTGTTAGGGAGCACTGGTGCACCCTGAACCTATTTGGAGAGTGTTTGAGCACTCTGTGCACCCCTTTAGGGAGCGCTACCCTCTTTTTGAAAAAATTATGGGTTTGTTGAGGTAAATTAGGAAAAATCCCTCAAATCCTGAAGGTAGTTGGATTCAAATAGATGGTCAAAGAATGATATTAGGGGAGATCCTCAACTAAAGGAGAGGAATCCTAAACTCATCCCAAAGATCTCTCAAGTGGTTGGAATCCTCCAAGGTTATATAAGGAGGCCTTCTCATGGTGAAAGGCAAAATGACAACTGAGAATTACATCAAACTTATGATCTCATGAGTGAGATGTCATCAACGCAATTAGTGGAGATTGATTGAGCAAAAGGGTTGGACAAGGAGAACTGGAAGAGGCTGTTGTACCTTCATTCAAAGGATTGTAAGTAATTTTACTTGTTCTCATTAATATAATCAATGCTTGGCCTATTTCTTTCAAACTTGTAATTATTCCATATAAGTTTGTCTACAGTAGATGGATCTATGATTGAGCTAATATCAGTAGAGTAGGAAGTCTATTGTATCTTTGTTTGTTTTGCAGGACGTATCAAGGAGCTCAAGATCGAAGCTCAGCCTGGACTTTGCAGGACAAATGTCGTTCATAAGGTACATATCTTTCTCCTTGTCTTTATTTCATTATCTTGATTATATCTAAAAGGAAGTCAGTTTCCATGTTAAGCACCTTCTGTCTTGGCCTTAGGAGTTTAGAGACCAAGAGGGAATCCACTTGTCCGTAGGGGGATTCACCTACAACATCCACCCACCATTTTGCTGGAGTTGATTTCATGGCCTCATCCATTGCCAACATTCTTTGTTGTATTGGTACAATTTCTTCAAATTCCAACAAGAACACTTCTAAATGATTTAGACCATCAAAGGTGGGCAAGTTACTTACTGTTGTGCCGATCCAGCGAACTTCTCCGGTTAATCTAGCACATATCCTTATAGATACTTCATACATTTTTTTCTGCCAGTTATCCAGTGCTTCTTATGAATATGATGAACATGCATTGTCACTTATCTAGCTTAGGTTCCCATCTGTTGTAGGATTAATGTAATTTTGCTGTCTGGATTTTAATTTGTATATGTTTTCTAGTTCATATGCACAATCTTCTTCTCTGATGGGTTCTGTGTATCTCTGATATTCATTAGGATCTAAAGGTGAAATGAACTTAAAGCCATCTCCTTCAAATGCCATTCTTCATTTCCTTAAATCAACCACAGTGGAATTATTTAAATCCCAATCAGTTCTTTACAGCGTAGGGTAAGGACATATATCATCAACTATCTCAATCACCTCAAAGTCTGCAAACATCCTTACTACGTTGATGTCCACAGGGAGATGTTCCAATCTTCCATAGGGGATTAAAACTTCCTAATTATCCATCCTTAGCTTGATAAGGGAATAGATCAACTTAGGTTTTCCCAATAGTGCCCGGGTCTAATTCGTCATGACATTGACCTCTGACCCTAAGTTGAGGACCACATAGTCTATATCATACTCTCCAATTTGAGAATTCAGGTGTAGTTCCTTATTTGTCCTTCTCTTTTTAGAGACTTGGTGTACTACTCTATTCAACAAGGGATCTACCTTTCCTAGCTCGTATTGTCTGATTAAATTTTGTAGCTCTTGTACAATGATTTCATCCTGAATCAAATTAATGCAAGTATATAAGAATTTCGTGATATTGCTTACCTCTCTTCCTTCTCCTGGAAAACAAGACTAATCGAATGCCAAAGGAATTCCACATTATCTTACTTCTTTTCGTGTCTTTGATGAAGAACCCTGGTCTCTCTCAAATTCTTTTCTTGCCTCCTCAAATATTTGTTTTTATTTCTTTGCATAAAACACTTGTGTCTTCTCTACAGCTTTCCTCACCCCTGATTCTTATGTATTCTTTCTAGGGGTCACTCTGTCTTCTCCTGTAACAATGCCTCCTCTAGTGATTACAGTGACTCTGGGATCCTCTCCACAAGGTTCTTCTAAGATGAGTTGTACTTGCTAGTTTCCTCCTCGTCTTTCGTGAAGTTTGGCTAACAACACAGGACAATATTCAATGACATGCTCAAATGAGTTGCAGTAACTGCAAGTGGTACAAGGGTTCTCGAAATACCTTGCCAAATGTCTTGGCTATGTGCAGTTGTAACAAATTATTTGACCTCGACCTCGACCCATGCCTCCTGCTCGTCCTCTTCCTCTGAATCGACCACAACGTTTGAAGTTTCCTCTTCCAGGGGAATTATACTGCACAATGATTCCTTCTTGTTGTACTTCACCTTGAATTTTGCATATATCCCTTGAACTTTCATGCATGAGGTCATAAGCCCTACAATCCCCATCATCATGCCCTACCGACTTACAGAATGTTCAATACATATTTTTGGGTGTCTAGACATATTTTTGCATGTAATAGCATTCACCAAGGTGATGCCTATTTCTACATACCTCGCACCATAGTAAGGTAACTTGCTTTAAAGGACTCAGAGCTCCAGATTCCAAATAATCATGAAATCATGGACAATTCTCCTTGTTGTGGTCTTCTTATTTGCATCTAATGCACCAAATATATTCTCTTTTATGTTTTCCCTTGTCTTTCTTCATATCTTTGACCTGCAGAGATAATCTAGTTAGTTGAATCAAGATTTGACTCATACCCGAGATGGATTTTTCCATAGGAGTTGATTCTAGTTTCATGGCGATCTCCATCGCCTCGGCCTACGAAGCAATCTTCTGTTGCATCAAAGGGATTTTGATGTGTGGTAAGAGGGAAACAATGAACCATTCTTTGTTCTTCTCATCCAGAATCTGAAAACTCAAATGGCCTATTAAGGTCTTAAACCTCTGATCAAACTCCTAAACAGGTTCAGTTGCTTTCTGCTTGATCTCTTTTAGTTTTCTAATGCATTATGACTCTAACTTGGGTTTCTTGAATTCTACAATCAATGCGGTCTTGATCTCATTCAGCGGTTTTGGCTCAAAAACTCCTTGGACAAACTTCATGTACCAACTCAGTGCACGGTCTCTCAGGGTAGTACTAAACTGAGCTCGTTCAACAACTTCATCAATGACATTATTAATAATCGACACAACTTCACATAGAAACCAATGATGATCAAGATCTTTAGATCCGTATCCTCTAAAGGTGGGTAACCTCATCTCATATTCCATAGATCTTCCTAGGTTTCCTGAATGAGTATCTGGTGGGCTTCTAGTGATAGTTCTTTGAGCACTCTGGTGACTTTGATTACTCTGATTGCTTAATTCTTCTAAGACAATAGGAGGAGTAATAATACTTGCTTCAACAATCTGCGCAGTTCCTGAAGTTTGTGACTCTTCTCGGTGAGGCTCTTCAATATTCCCTTCTTCTGTCCTACTGAATAATGAATTTTCCTCGTTCACCAGTTCTTCTTCCTCTCCACCATAAAATCCTTCGTATTGTACCACTAGTTCGTGGTTTTGTTCAAAAAAGTTCACTAGAGGGACCTCTCTGAAGATTTTTCCACTACACGTATGTCCCACCTCTACGTCGTTGTCACTGTCTGAATTCTTGAAATTTAGCTTTTCAATCTGACCCACTACTGTATCTTGATCTTCAACTTCAGAAAATGTAAAAAATTTCCTCTAGGTCACATGAGGAAGTACCTCTCTGCTTGGCTATATGATTCTACTTTGTCAACAACAAACTCAGTGATACATCCTCCAATGGCGCTATCAAAATAATGATCTACTTCTCTTGAAATGACATTATCAACTCTCTTGACCTTCTTGATCAGTGTCGACGTCCAAACCACAGGTGGTCTAGATATAATCTCAAACTGGGTATCTTCTAACCTAGATAGCCACTCGTATAACTGCTGATGAATTCATCCAAAGAAAATATTGTGTATATCATTAAAGATATACCTTCCCAACTAGTCCTCGGTGCTAAGCTTAGGGTTCTTATTCTAGGCTTCTGCGAAGTCCTTTTCTTGGTCTTCTATCCTCTTCTAAATATTTGTCTTCGATGGAAACCACCTTGACATTCCCTCAAGAGTATTCCATTCCTAGCAATGGAACCATTTGTTGGCACGGGGGAAGACCTAGGGTTTAGCTCCAAGAGCGCACCAACAAGCCCTAACTACTGGCTCTTTCGGCAACACCTGTAATGCAGATGCAGTCTCACCCGAAGTAGCTATGGGGGGTTGCAAGACACAGATGTCTACAACCAAAGGGAATACAAATTGGATCCAATATAAGAACAACACAAATTCTAGATATAAGTTATCATCTTAGATCTACTTCACACATTTATGTGTTAGATGTAACATACTAATGCATCAACAAAGCAACATAAGTAAAGAACACAACATCGATCACACACAACACAAGATATACATGGTTCACCCTCTCCCTAGGACTACATGCACATAACTGTTCTTTATAATATATTAGGTGAAAGAATACAGTTCTATATGCACTCTTAGTGTTGGAAGATTGGTTGTTGTCATTGATGTCAACCCTAGTCATGGGTTTTGGACTGCAAGATTGATGAAGGTATTTGGACATGAAGA
>JASDQU010438225.1:86704-116570 GCA_032191745.1 Picea mariana
TTCATGTTTTATGGTTTTAGTTTTATGTTACTATTTTTATACTCCACTAGACTTCTGGCACTTGTTCTGGTTTCCTTCGGGCAGAACAGGTGCCAATGGATTATAGTTGTTTTGCCTTGTCTCTATGCTGGTTTCCGGTCTCCGGCAGCATTTTGGACGTTTTAGACTGTTGACCATGTAAACTCTGTTACAGATTTTTGATAATATATGATAGCAGGATCTCCCCTTTTTTATTTAAAAAAAAAAAATAGAATTCCATCAAAGTTTCTTCAGAAAAGAACTCCTGAGACTAATACATATTGATTATTTTTAATGTTCAAATCTCTCCTTTATTTGGAATACATTCTGAGAGGAAATTGGCCAGATCTGAAATAGAATATTATGTCCTTATACCATTCAGATGCTGCTAGACTTCAACTATGTATGAAAACATCAATTTTATTGGGAGGAGAAATATTTACAGCTTCAATTCCAGTCATGAATTTACATAGTCCTTTCCCCTTGGCAACTTTCATAGGTTTAATATCTAAATCATGCTCTTGAAGTTTTTCTAACCAATTTTTCCATCTAATTTCTCTAAGTTTTTGATTGAGCAATATCTTAATTGGTGAGTGTGACATGTAAGCAATGATGTGAGCTGAAAAAATATAGGTCATGAAATGGGATATTTCCTTGACCATAGAAAGAGCTTTCTTTTCAATCATAGAGTAGTTTAATTCATAATCGTGAAAGGTTTTACTCATGAAAGAAATTAGAATTTCTTTTGCTTTCTCATTTTTTTGGGTGAGGATGGAGGCAATATTTTCCTCTGAAGTGAATGAATATAATATAAAATATTTGTCAAAGTTAGGACTAATAAGAACAAGAGAAGTAATGATTGCATGTTTAATTTCTATAAAATCCTTTTGAATCTCTTATGTCCATTCAAATTTATGATCTTTCTTTAGTAACTTGTTTATTGGCTAAACAATTGTAGCATAATATTGAACAAATATTCATACAAAATTATCTTTAGAAAGAAAGATTGTACTCCTTTTTGAAATGTAGGAGGATTTAGGTCATTTAATGTTTTAACCCTTTCTGGATCAATGTATATTATTTCTTTTCTCACAATATGACCAAGGATTTTTCCTTCTAATATAGAAAACAAACACTTTTTTGGATTCAAATATATTCCATATATTCAACATATTTTAAAGACTTGTTTGATATTTTTGAAATGCCTTTCCCTTAATTTTTAATGAATAGTCAAATCATCTTGGTATTGTACCATAAATTTTCCAATTATATCTTCCAAAGCATGGTTTGTTGCTCCTTAAAAAGTTGCACCTACATTCTTTAGTCACACCGACATATGTACATAAGTATATGTTCCCCATGGTGTATTGAATGTAGTATTTGATCTGTCTTATTCAGCCACAAAGACATGATTGTATCCACAAAATCAATCAAGCATAGACATTAGTGCATAACCAATGACCTGTTGCAATAACATCTCCATGTTTGGGAGTGGGTGGTTATGTTTGATACTTTCTTGGTTGAGATCTCTAAAATGAACACAAAGACAAATTTCTCCATTATTTTTTCTAACTACCATGGGATTGCCCCTCAATATTTCCAACTCCATTTTTACTAAGGGCTTCAACTTAGGATTTATAATTATTCATTTTTGCTTAAAAAGTTTTTATCCCTCTTGGAGTGGTATAACATGCTAGAATATATATTTGTCATACTCCTTTAAATCATCATAACTCCAAGGAAAAATGTCCTAAAACTCTTTGAAGAGAAGAGTGTATTGTTCTATCTCTTCAGTGGTACAACTGGTACCAAGATTTATGTATTTTGGAGAATCAATTGCATTGATATTGATTTTATGTGTCTCTTGAACCTTTATAATAGAAGGTTCTTCTATTGATTCTATGGTATTTGTTTGGTCATCTATTGTAAAAAGAGATTCCAAACTAACATATTTCTTTGGAAGAACCAAAACACTTCGATCATGAATTTTCTTCTGACAATTTTGGCTTTCTTATGAACCATCAGATAATGGTGAGTCATGGTCTGTAAGGAAACTTACAATGTGCTCGTCATTTAAAAAAAAATCCAATACTCTTTGTTATCGGGTATCGAAGGCCGAAAAACATTTTTGACGTGAAACTTATTCGGATTTTGAGAATCGTCTATATTGAAAAGGGATGTTGCTAGTGCCAATGAATCAACTTTTTTATTATTTTCTCAAGGAGAAAAAGAAATATTGAAAGAATTAAAAGATTATATGATTTCCCACACTCTCCTTTCATAATGTTTCAATCTTTATTTTTTTATTCTGTATCCTCTTTTGTTGTGATTGATAACCAGTTTTGAATCACCAGTCACCACCAAATCTTTTACTTGCATTTGAAGGGCCAAGGTCAGTCCTTGAATTAATGTGTCATACTCTGCTTCATTGTTGGTACAAGGGAAATCTAATCTGATTGCATGTGGGTAAATTAAATATTGGAGACTTTTGTAAACAATACCAACTCTAGTTCCAAACTTAGAGCAAGCACCATCAAATGACATTTTCCAAAAACCTTGAAAATGACTTTCTTCACTTTGCTTAGGTGAATTTAGTTGCTCTATTAAGTCCTAAATAGTTTCACATTACCCCTTAATTGGGGAATATTATATTAGTATTTTCATTTTATTTGTGTTGGCTTAGGTCCATTAGTTGTAATCGTACCTTCTAGTCTCCTATATATTCCAAGGAGACCTTTTCATTTGGAATCATCTTGTATTCGTAAATTTATGTGGGGTATAAGAAGGTTTAAACCTTGAAGAGGATTATTATATGAAATTATCTCCTTTTCAAGGTGTTGAGTACTTATTATGAGTGTTTTATGCTATTTTTATATTTTGTTCATAACATTTGGTGTCAGAGCTCAAGGCCTTGGGGTTTCGTTGTTGCATCTGAGAGACCTTGGAATTTTCACTATAATTTGTTTTAAATGAATTTTCAGAAGGAAATCCTTGGAGGATATTTAGTAGACGGATCAAGGTACTTGGGGTTAAAATTTCATCTCCTCAGTCTTTATAATTTTGGAGATATAGCATGTGTAAGGTCGGGTTCTGGAATCATCCTGAATTTATCAATCACGTAATTTTCGCTATAAATTTTTTTATGTGATGTTTTTGAACTTGAAAATCAGAGGATATTCATATAAATTATCAAGGTAGTTGTGATAAAATTTTTAGCTTCTGGTTCATCCTACGTTTATAGATACACCCTGTGTAAGATAGGGTAGCCGACTAGTCATATTAACTAGTCTTTAACATGTGTTCTGGATTAAAAAATGATATCTTCTTCAGTCAGTACACAAATTAAGTGAGACTAGATGCATTGGAAATTGGAAAGTATTTATTGCTTTTGGTGCATTTTTCAAAATCAAACATCAGATATTGTTCTCTTGGCATGCTTTACAAGTACGCTCGCCTGGAAGGGCAAAAAATTAGCAAGGTGTGGGGAAGTTACCATAACTTCCACTTGGAACATCCAATTTTGATCAGATATATGGAATTGTAGAGAAGACATATCATAGAAATACATAATGAAATTTCATACCCAGAAGGGCCAAAAGTTTGGAGATACACCAGAAGAAAGATTGTTTATCAGAACCACCTCCAAATCAAGGTTTAAAAGGTGCATTGTTTTTTGGAAATTTGAATATATTTTAACTATAAGATTCAATTAGGGTGATTCAAAAGGTACAATAAAGTGGGATAAAAGGAGTATCATATAAATTTGAGAGAATCTTAGGGATTTTTAGTTTCATGTGTATTATGACATCTCTAAACATAGGATTTGTAGTTACTTGTCAGTGCCACAACCCAAGGACTATGTGGTTCTTCCATGTACCTATAGTATATCAGAAGGCACCTTTTGAATGGTTGAAAATTAGAAATCACTACTATAGATATGAGCTCCCACATACCTTGCTTATATCGGGAGACCCCCTAGAATCCTGATACTTACCGAGTAAACCTTTTGGTCGTTTTGTTGCTATAGTACACCGAGAATGACACCTGGGGAGATCACTGTATAGTACCTAGGTAGTCATATAATATGTCTAATGTAATGGCCAATCCTCCTTAGTTAGTGCCCTGAGATATTGAGCCAAGTACTATTGTTGGACCCTACACGTACATCAGAGAGCTATAGCACCTGACACTCCCTTTTCTATGAGGAACTCTGCCTAAGCCAATTAGGAATTCCTACCTTGCAGTGATACTTGGCCAATATGCCACCAAAAAAGGGAACTTATACACCAAATAATTCTTCATACAATCCTACTTAGAATCTTAATGAAGGTGAAGAAATGTGTAGGGACATAAATGATTTACAAAAGAAGGCAGTAACAAAATAAGAACTACAAGGGATGATGGATTCAACTGAAGCTAAATTGGAAGCAATAATGGATACTAAGATGGATGGTTTAAAAAGGGAGATCATGGAAGGGTCTACAATTTTCCTAATAGAGAGGTTGCCTGAAAGTGAAAATGTATCCCATGAAATTCCTGATGAGGACACAAGGAATATGAATCAAGACTGGAGAAACTCCAAATTTAGGTTGAAGACCAACCACTTTCCTAAGACTGATATGAGGAAGTTTGATCCCAAGGATCCATTCACATGGATACTCTAGATGGAACAATTCTTTGATCTACCTGATGTGCCACACACACAAAAGGTAGGAATTGCTTCTTTATATTTAGAACCCAATCAAATTGTGTGGTATCGATGGATTTTTTATCGTAAATCACTTATCACTTTGACAATTTTCATGGAATAAATGATATCCCACTATGACAATACAAGGATAAATACCTTCTTCAAATAATTGATATTTCTCAAGGAAAAGGGTTCAGTTGTGAGCACATTGAGAACTTCCAAAGATTGAATATAAAGGTAACAAATACTCCATATGACCACCTGGTTGATGTATTCATAGGAACTTTAAAGGATAAAATTCAACATGAGGTTCTCCTTTGGGAACTCAAATCATTGGAGAATGTGTTCATGGTGGAGATAAATGTTGAAGGTAAAAACATGGCTATGGCTAATAGAAGGACCACTCGTAACATCTATCGAGAGAATGATGTTCCTTCTTCTAAAACACCTCAACCTACAAGGCTGAAACCTAAACAATTGGAGGAAAGAAAAGAAAAAATTTTATGCTTTAATTGTGACAACAAGTAAAGTAAGGGACATAAGTGTGGTGAGAAGAAATTATTCTACATAGACTGTGAAGAGGAAGAAGAACAAGAACAAGAAAAAGAACCATCTCAACATCAAAACGTAGAAGAGATTTCTTCTGAAGGGTTGACTCCCACCATATCATGTAATGAATTGTCTATAATTATCACTCCTCAAACCATCAAGATCGAAATATATATCAAAAAGAAAAGGGTAATAGTCCTAATTTATTCTCGTAGTACTCATTATTTCATTCACTATAAATTAGCCAAAGCTCTCAATTGCTTTATATATCTATTGTCAAACTTTCAAGTAATGATTGCAAATGGAGGAAATATCAATTTATCAAGAAAGTGCCATAAGAACAATCTTACTATAGGGGAATATGTAATGAATAGTCCAATGATTTATATACCCATGGGTGGTGTTGATGTCGTACTAGGATTCCAATGGTTGCAATCATTGGGAATAGTGGATTTTAATTTTGAATAACTTTTCATGAAATTTTCATTGAAAGGAAAGAAAATTGAGTTAAGGTGTATCACAGGTAAACCTAGTAAGGTAATAATCTCTAATGGCATGAAACAATTATTGAAAAAAGGGCATCAGGGTGTAAATGTACAACTATGCTCACTAGATGTTCAAACATCTAAGCCATCTCTTCCCCTAGATCTACAAAGGATCATTGATAAGAATTCCCAAGTATTTGAAGATATTCTTGGAGGTATTCCACCCACTCACAATCATGATCATGCTATTCACCTAATTCCTGGGAGTGTTTCTCCTAAAATCAAGCCTTACAAATACCCTTATTCCCATAAGAGTGAAATTGAGTGTATGGTTGAAGAAATGTTAGAGGTTTGAATTATTAGACCTAGAAAAATTTATTACCCTGCACCGGTGGTAATGGTACTCAGTAAAGAGGGCTCATGGAATATGTGTCTAGATTATAGAGATCTCAAAAAGATCACTATTAAAGATAAGTTTCCCATTCCCGTCATTGATGAATTGTTATATGAACTACATGGAGAAATCTACTTCAAAAATTTGGATCTTCATTCATGGTATCATCAGATTAGAATGAAGGAAGCATATATCTCAAAAAGAGCATTATGAACTCATGAAGTCCATTGTGAATTTTTGGTCATGCCTTTTGTCCTTATGAATGCACCTTCCACATTCCAAGGGTTTATGAATTCCATTTTCAAGCCCTTTCTTCAAAAAATTGTGTTAGTATTTTTTGATGATATACTTATCTATAGAAAGTCTTGGGAGGATCATGTTCGACATGTTGACAGGGTGCTACAAATACTAAAGGAGCAAAATATATTTGCCAAACCATCCAAATGTTTATTTGGGGTGAACGAGGTAGAGTATTTGGGTCATATTGTATATCAGAAAGGTGTCAAGGTAGACCCTAACAATATTAAGGTCATGATGGACTGGACGATTCCCAAAACATTGAATAATCTTAGAGAATTTTTGAGTTTGATAGGTTACTACTGCAAGTTTGTTCGGAACTATGGAATAAGAGAAGCACCTTTAATTACATTAACTCATAATTATTCATTTTCATGGAATCGAGAGGAAACTCAATATTTTGAATAACTTAAAGAGGCAATGTGAAAATATCTTGTTTTGACCACACAGACTTCACAAAAACATTTATTGTGGAATGTGATGCCTCGGGAAATGTCATTGGTATTGTTATAATGCAAGAAGGAAGGCTCCTTTCTTTTGAAAGTCAGCCACTCAAGGGAAAGGACTTATACAAACCCATATATGAGAAGGAAATTATGGAAATACTACATTCATTGAAGAAATTCCACCCTTACCTAACAGGTAGGAACTTGAAGGTTATAACAGATCATGATACTATTGAATGCTTCTTGGAAAAAAGACTATCTTCAAAAGAAAAAAAAAAATGGGTGACCAAGATGTTGGGTTATGATTTTGAAATCATATACAAAAAAGAGAAGAAAAATGTTGTGGCAAATGCACTCTCAACAAAGGATGAATATGTTGAGGCCTTTCTCTATGTTATCTCGATCATTCAACCTGATTGGATAATAGAAGCAAGGGATGAATGGAAGAATGACCAAAAATTATTGACTCTCATTCAATGGTTGCAGTAGGATTCAAGTGCATCAGATACATTTACATGGAAAAATGATTCACTATGGTACAAATATCACTTATATTTATGTAAGAACTCCCAACTCAAACAAAAGATACTCTTGGAATTGCACACCTCTCCATTAGGAGGGCACTCAGGATTTTTGAAAACCTACTATAGGTTCAAGAAGGAATATTTTTTGGATGGCATCAAAACTAATGTTCAAAGTTTTGTGGCAGAATGTTTGGTTTTCTAGCAAAACAAGGTGGAAACAATCAAGACCCCAAGTCTTTTACAACCATTAGCCATCCCAAGTCAGTGCTGGGAGGAGGTTTCCATGGATTTCATCACAAGGTTACCGAAGTCTGAAGGAAAGAGTGTCATCATGGTGATTGTTGATAGAGTGACCAAGTACACACATTTTTTGTGCACTCTCTCATCCTTTCAAAGAAAATACAGTTGCCACTGCATTCATGGAGACAGTTCAAAATTGACATGGAAGCCTAAAGATTATTGTAAGTGAAAGAGATCCCATCTTGACTGAACATTTTTGGACATAATTATTTTCTTGTTTGGGTAATCAATTGGCTCACAGCTCATCTTATCATCCTCAATATGATGGAAAAAATGAGATAGTTAACAAATGTTTGGAAGGACACCTCCGTTTCTTTGTCTCTAACAAACAAACATAATGGTTCAAGCGATTACCCTTGGAACAATGGTGGTATAACACTTCCTTTCATATTGCAAAAAAAATGACACCATTTATGGAACTCTATGGATATCACCCACCATCCATCACTTCTTAGCTAAAAGAAAAATATAAGGTTCAAGGAGTGGAAGATAACATCGAGCATCAAAAACAAGTTCTTAAAATCTTAAAGGACATCCTAACCAAGGCATAGAATCACATGAAACAACAAGAAAATCAACATCATAGTGAAAGAAGTTTTGAAGTAGGGGACTGATTATTTTTAAGAATACAACCATAAAAACAGATGTCCATCAATCAAGATAAGAAGCATAATAAATTATCACCAAAGTGCTATGGCCCTTATAAGGTGTTGAAAAAGATTGGTACTATGGCATACAAATTGGAGTTTCCTTTATCTTCGTGAGTACACCCAATTTTCCATGTTTGNATAGATCCATTTTAGAGTATCTCATTAAGTGGAAGAAGCTACCTGTTGAATATTCCATTTGGTAAGATGAGTCTTTTATAGATAAGAATTGAAAATTACTCAAATGTTGTGGAAAACACTTTTTTGAAGGGGAAGGGCATGTTAAGACGTAAATAGTGGCACATTACCCCTTAATTGGGGCATGTTACATTAGTATTGTTATTTTATTTATGTCGTCTTGGGTCCATTAGCTGTAATTGTACCTCCTAGTCTCCTATATATACCAAGGAGACCCTTTCAAGTGGAATCATCTTGTATTGGTAAATTTATGTGGTGTATAAGGAGGTTTCCCCCTCTAAGAGGATTATTATATGAAATTCTCTCTTTTTCAAATCGTTGAGTACTTATTCTGAGGTTTTTATGCTATTTCGATATTTGGTTCTTAAAATGCTCTGTGTTTAAAATAACATAATTCCTAATTCCAGCATCTACATAGTTCTACATCATTTCAGCTTCCTTTTTCTTGAATGATATTGGTTTTCTATATTCTCAAGGAACTCAGATCATTGTTCCATATTTTTTTGGAAGCATCATGCAATTCCCATCATTCATTATGTATCCTCCAATCAATCAACACCAAACTCTTCGCAATACAACGTCATATGCTAGAGGCAAATCAACTACTATGATAGTAAATATTTTTGTAATGTGGGGTGTTACACTTATCCATGCACAAAAATATTTAATTTCTCTATAAGTTGGAACTTTTCTTGAGTCAATGGAATATATACTTTCCCCAGTTTCATGATACTTTGTACATTCCATTCCAAGAGATTCCATTACTGATAATGGCATGATATCGTTAGTGGCTCCACTATCCACCAAAGAGTTATGTAATGTAAAGTCATGATTATCAAAGGATATATAAAATGGTGTAACCTTTCCTCTTGGTATTACTAATTTGATATTTTGTTGTTCTCTTGTGTTCATCGCAACTACCTCTATTCTTGAATTTGTATCATCCAATATATTTAAAATATTTTCTCTTTGATGGGGTATATTAACTACCTCCATAAATGGCAAGGTAATCTGAAGCTTAGTTAATTCATCAACCAAATTATAATTCATTTGTAATGAATTATTCATCTGATTAACAACTAGTTTTTGTTTTGTTGGCTCTCAAATTTTGGCTTTTTCTTTTTCTTTTTCTAGTTGTTCCCTTGTCTTGAATTTATTTGCTTGAATTCTAGTATAAACAACATTGTCTTATGAATATTCATAATCTTATCGTCCATCAAAAATATGAAAATATGATGAACCTTATTCCATTTGGACATAATCCAAGACTTCATCTTGATCATTGATTGTTTCTTGATCAAAGGTCTCAAGATTTTCTTCTATAATTTCCTCTAGAACAACAACATTTGGATTTGGGACTCTGGGTGATCTTGGTATGTGATCTTCAATTATTTTCTCTCTATCATTTATTCCTCTTTGATCAGGTAATGGAGCTCTCATTATTTATTCCTCTTCGATCAGGTAATGGAGCTCTCATTTTATGGTGTGGTGGAATGAAATTCTCACTCATCTTGAGTCAAGTTATCTAGTTCTGTATTTATCGAATAGTTATGCTAATCTAAGCAATTTCTATTTTTTGTCTAGTTTCTTGAGCAGCTCCATGATAATTTCTCACATTATGGGGAAAGACTTGAAGAATTCCTCCCCAAATTGCTTGATTTTCATAACTTCCATAAGTGGATGGTCCTTGAGGTGATATTGACAGACTTTTCATTTGTCTTTTCACTTTTCCAAGAACAATCCCAGGATTAACATAAGTTTCTAACATGTATACTTCCATTTCTATTGTTTTTTGCATTGCTTCATTTATTATATTTATTTGTGCATATCTTATTGCATAATTCACATTTAATGACATAAAAATGTTGTAACATCCAAATATAACAGGATCATTTGGGTGTTTCCCATATGTTATTTGATTTAATGTCTTGAAAAATTGTAAGTTAAAATCATGGATCCTTTCACCCTTTTGAACATGGATTTGGGTGAATTGAGTAAGCAAAGTATGGTGTGAAATATCCTATACATATCTAGTCATGAACATATCTTCTTTATCATCAAAAAAACTAATTGATTGAGCTAGGAGAAAAATAGACCATTCATAGGCTAGGCCTATCAAAGTTTGTAGAAAGACTTCAACCATCACATCATCATGTTCAATCAAATGAATAAAAAAAATACTATGGAACTGATCCATATTCCTTTTAGGATCCATAATCCCATCACTTGAAAAGTGATCTAGATTTATGAGAAGAACAAAATAAATAATAGAATGAATACAATAACACAGAGATATAGAGAATATAAACATATATCCAGTGAACAATAAGTTATATTGAATAAACAAAATAGGATGAAATTGTAAAACTGCAGAACTGAAAACAACTTGCTCAAATGATGGTAGTTATCTCTGAGAAGCTATGTGGCTGCTACATGCATCCATCTAAGTAGAATGATTACAATGAGGCTCTAGGGGCCTTTTTAACATTACTCATGAATTACAAAACCCTAGAGATCCAAAAACCTAACCCTAGCAGATGAAATGCCAAACATTACATGGGCCCCAATGGGTAAGTTGGTACCTCAACTTCTCGGGGTCAAAACTTTTGCATACAATCGTTGTTTTAGGCACGTGATAGCCCATTAGAAAGGTATTTTAAAGAAGTATATATTATGTTGTCAAACTATAACTATGTCTATTGTTTGACTGTGGCAAGCCAAAACAAAAATGTTTAGAGCCCCAAAATGGCCCCAGAAGTACATAAAGATGTATTGACATGAAAACTTCCAAAATAAGCCAGTTGGATTAGGTAGGTGACCACCAATATCCACCTGGAAGTTGTGTAGGGATTCATATGGCCCCAAAAGTGTAGAGCGCACAATTAAAAAGAATAACAAAAGAATGTGGTCAACTAAAATATTTCAAGAGGAGCCAGTTAGAATAGGTGGGTGGCCACCAATATCCACCTGGACAAGACTTCCCACCTTAGGAAGCAATGGTCTCCATTGTGTTGAGTTCCCCCATGAGGTGAGGAAATGTCTATTGAATTTGGCTTCGAGTGAGCCACTTGCCTTAGTGAAAGAGCTTCTCTGCCTTGACAACTTGATAAATATGGATCCTCTGTTGGCGAGTGCCCTTGACCTGTGTGTCCACTATATGATCAGTGGAAGCTTATTCCATGGAGTCAAGGTTGAGATTTTTTGGTTCCAATTGTTCTACGATCTCTGAGGTGTCTAATAATTGTGGAAAATATGGTCGGAGGAGGTCGACATTGAACACTGGGTGCAAGCCAAGGAAGGGGGGAGTGTTGAGCTCAAACGCATTGTCACCCACAACCTTGGTGATAATGTGTTGAGGAAAACATATGAAAGAAATTACTCAATAATTTTCAGATCTTGTCTAGCTAGGACAAAATAGTTTAGAATGTTACCTAGGGTTTATAGCCTCAAAACATTTACCCAATCCATGAGTATTAATTACACAGGATCGAGGTTGATTTTAAAAATGATATGTGAAACAACATAAATCAACTAAAATTTATACAAGCTGTGTATACAAATTTTACAATTTAAAATAGACATGGAGAAATAAATGAAAAATGAAGAACCAAGTCAATAAACATAAATATGAGACAGGTCAATAATCAATTTTATTCAATTTTGAGATACCAAAAAAAAATGTATGTCTCTTTTACAAACCCCTACGAGGGTAGGGACCAAATTCAGATTTAAATATCTTCAATGGGCACCATACAAAAATACACTGACATTGAAATAAAACTGAAATCTAATGACTTGAATCATCTTGCCACAACATGCCACCACTTGAATCTACAAAATATTCTTTATCAGCTATGAAAATCAATTCATAACAAATGAGAGTACATATACTATCAAGAATGAGTCAAACACCTTTGAAACAAGTTGTTGAAAGGTATAATTCATCTTTGAATATCGTTGCCTTCAATAAGACTCTGTTGTAATCAAGAGGATTAGGCTTTCAAGTAACTCAGAAGTGAATGAAAATTGAAACAATCTCAATTAATTAGAGATAAAACCTCAGTACTGTAGTTCTCCTTCTATTTTTATCTCTCCCTTGTCTCTCTATTCAATTGGGATTTTATTCTTTTCCCAATCAGTTGAAGTAGTTTAACTACTTTTTGTTAGTTAAGTCAAATTAACTTAACAAATTAGTTTAAGAGAAAGAAATAATAATAATATGTAATTAAGGGTATTAATTAATAATAACTAAAATAGGTGGGACCCCTTGTGACTCCCATCATTTCTTCCTTTTAATCATCAAAAATAAATCCCAACCAATAATCACTTTGACCATAGGACACCCTTGTAACTCCCATGGAATTCTAAACTGAATATTTAAATACCAGTGATAATTTAAGTTATATCCCAAAAAGAATATATATGTCCACATTATCCACAGAAATATCCAAAATAATACTCGTTGTCCAAAAATGATACTTGTTGTCCAAAACATATTGAAAACCATTAAAATTGTACTTATCATTGGAAATCATAAAAACAACACTTAGAAACCATAATGGTGGATTTTATTCTTTTCCCAATCAGTTGAAGTAGTTGTTGGACATATTGTCTTTAATATGTTGTCATTGATGTCAACAGTCGATGTCATTGTGATGTGATGATAAGTTGTTATGATGAATTGTCATTGATAAGTTATGATTAATGAATTGTCATTGATAAGTTATGATTAATGAATTGTCATTGATGTCAATAGTATAACAATTAGCATAGAATGAAAATGTCAAATAGTATGCAAAGATTAAATATCATAAGAAAGGACATTAATCAAATCTCAGAAGGAAGAGCGCATTGTAGAAATGTCGTCGGGATCGAAATCCCCATAGGAAAGCTCCAAATGATACAAGAAAGAATCCTGCTCATTGAGATAGTTTTAAGGAGTAGTCACACAGAAAGACATAACACAAGGTGCATAGGAATCCACTCTAAATATCAGGAGAAATAATGATCAGAAGAAATATCATTAGATCGAGGTGAAGTCATAATTTTGAAGAATTATATCTAGATTGTCAGATTTGGGAGTTACAAGAGAAGGACCGTTGGAGGATTGGTCAACGATCAGATCAAGTTGTGACCATCGGATATGAAAGTGCCAGATCAAGGGAAGGGATTGATTGTGGAGTGCGAAGGGAATATTAAACAATGCATTAATTCCAATCGTGCAATTAGTCTAGACTGTCGATTGTCACCCGCCAAATGAACAAGAACCGTTCATCATGCGAATAAAATCCAATCGTCTCATCTACTTTGGCGAAATGAACTCTAGAAGATTGAAGGAATGTGAAGGAGAAATCACTCGAAGCGCTGAAGGTCGAAGTAAACCTTAACTATTGATCTACTTTAGGAGATTTCCCAATTGATGATAAATTATAGTGGAAGGATAGCATAGGTGGAGGTGTTAAACGAAAACAAGAAGTCACCACCACTTTATGATTCATTCGGTAGGTAATCACTTCAGAGGAATTGCTACTCCATAATTTAGGAGCCATGAATAGCCAAAGTTCTGAAGTAAATGAGAACTGTCCAGCTCATCGTGGCATTAAAATGTGGCCGTTGATTTTTATAAGTAATCAAGCACTTCTTAGCTTAGTGTCTGGTCACCATCTGTGGTCGTATGGAATAAAGAAAAAAAGGGAAAAAGAAGAGATGACACTCAAATCAATAAGCCCATGTTTTTACGCATATGGTCATATGTAAATGGTTTGAAGGAAGCACCTCATAAATATTTAATTTGACAGAGAGTTAACACTAGAATAATACATATAATTGATAAAAGATCAAAATATGATCTGTTTGTAAACTAAGAACACATCAGAAGCATGCGTACGATATAATGAGTCAATCCATGTTGGTGATCAACTCATGAAGACAAAATAACCGACACAGAGTCATGATTAAAAGAGAGTTAATTAATGAGAATTATGAATAAAGGATAACAGGAAAAATGATATTAATTAAATATTAATATTATCATTTAAATGAAAAGGTACAATGGTTCAAATATCAAAATACACAATGATTCAAATTCACACCAGTTGGAAGACTATATAAACAAGAAGGAATGGTGAGAATATGTGAAGTTGAATTTGTTGAGGTATATATATTTATATATAATGGATTGAATGAAGGTTCATTCTATCAGGTTGGTGCCTGTTTACAAGTTGGGTCTTGTATGATGATTGGATTCCTCACATCTCAGTTGGATCTGATATCAACAAGTTGGTACTTGTTATGAGGGTTGGATTCCTCATTTATCAGTTGGATCTGAGAACTACAAGATGAGTCTTGTAACAAAGAGTTGGGTCTCTCATAATTGTTTGAAGATGATATTCAAAGATTGATCTTATGTATTCATCCCAATTAAAATAAATAAATAAAGTATTTATTCTTTTATATATATTTATTGAGAAAATGAAATAAATATTTGTTGTTCAGTTAATTTGTGAAAAGTGGAAAATTGTCCAAAGTTTTGTGAAACTGATTCACTCCCCCCCTCTTAGTGTCAAGTATCCATTTCAACAATTGGTATCAGAGCAAGGTTCCTTCAGCATGGTTTAAACACTAAAGGTAGACTCATAAGAAATGGGTGGACAAATTGCTATCTCCACAAATTAAGCTCCCTTATTTGATGGAACAAATTATTCATCATGGAGGGAAAATATGAAAAGATATCTGAAGTCAAGAGGATCTGGAGTTTGGAATTCGGCAGTAAGTAAGCCCTGGCACTTAAATACTTCAAAGAGAAAAACCAAAAATGCAAAGCAGGCAAGGAGAAACAATTAAGTAGCCCTAAAATAAATCCGATATGGATTGTCATACCAAGTCAAAGAAAATATGAGGCACTAAAACTATGATAAAGAATTATGGCTCCAACTAGAAAATTGTTATGAGAATGAAACACAAGAAAAATAGAAATCCTATCAAAGTGAGCAATAAGACTCAGATATAGAGGATTCTTGTCATAATAAAGAACAAAACTCAGAAGAAGAGAATTCTTATCAAGATAAGGAACAAAATAAAAAAGGGGAAAATTGCAATTAGAATGAAGAACATAATATAGAGAAACATATTTCTAGTCAGAATGAAATATAGGATTTGATGCAAATCTCATTCAACAGTGAGCAAGACAACCTGATCAAGGAATTGAGGCATACCTCACTAATCACTAAAGAGAAATTACATAATCTTAAAACTGATATTGCAGTTGCTATATGAGAGATTCGTTTGGAACCAGGAAATTATATGCATATTAAAGTTCCTGTGGAGGCTCTGGACAATCTTAAGGACACAACCATGTGCACTCTATAAGAGTTGAAGAAACTTCAACAAAATGATCTGTTTCTACTTTAGCAGTTAGATCAATCTAACCATGAAGAACATGAGCAAAAGATTCAGTTAGAAAACAAAGAAGAAAAAATCAGAAGATTGAAAACCGAAGTTACTAATATAATAGAAGAGATGGAAGAATTAAAGACACGTGATAGTAAAATAAAAGTACTAAAATAATCAGAAGAATTAGTTAACAGTCTAAACACTCAACTTGAGGAAATTAAAGAAAGTGAAGAAGACCTAAAGATCAAGTTAACAAGGAAAGAAAATTCTTACCACATGTTGGAATTGGAAATCATCAATTTCAAAAAGATAAATGAAAGTACTAAAGAAGATCTAATGACTCAAATTGAAGAAGCTAAGAAAAATGAAGAAAATCAGAAGATCCAAATAACTAAAAAGGAAGAATCATGCCAAATGTTTGAATTAGAAGCCATCAACCTCAAAAGGATTCAGCTAGAATATAATAAAGAAATCAAAATCATTAAATCTAAAGTTTTTGATCTAAAAAAATATATGGAATAATTGAAGACATATGATAAAACTATTAAATGCAAAGAAGTCTTGGATGAGACAGAAGAAATAGTCATCAATATAAAGACTCATCTTGAACATGCTAAAGAAGTGGAAGAAGCCCTTAAGATTCAGTTGACTAAAAAGGAAGAATTATGTCATATATTAAAGTTAGAAATAGTCAATATCAAACAAATGAATGAAAAAACAAATAAGATTGTCAATTTCCATAATAGCTCAGCTATCCTAGATAATATTTAGAAGAGCCAAAGATCAATTGTTGACAAAACTGGTCTTGGATACAATAAGAAAGAAAACCGGATGACAAATCTCTCAAGCCAAAATAAAATCAAGAATGGAAACACCTTCAATGGGTATTGTTTTTCTTGTCATAGTTTTGGCCATAAAGAAATGGACTGCAAGAAACTAGAGGAAGGTTATACAATAAAATCCAAAAACTCAATTAGATGTTGGAGATGTAATTTTGTTGGGCACACAACAAAATTTTGTCATGCAATGAGATGTTACAACTGTGATAGGTTTGGGCACAAATCCCAAAACTGCAATAATACAAAAATTCAATATTTGAATAAGTCATTCAAGTCAGTGAAAAAACCTAATAAAAGTTGGAAGAGGAAAGGAGATGACAAATATCCAAAAACACAATTAGAAAGAGAAGATACAAAAAGTAGAATATCTCATAGAAAGATATGGAGAAGAAAATTTGAAGGAGAAAGAAAGAAATATGTCATTACACCTGAAAATGAAGAAAATAATAATAAGAAAATGATGGGTGAAGGTCCCAATAAAAAATGTGAAATTAAATATGAAATAAATCAAGCTCAAGAAAAGGAAGTACCTATAGAAGAATATGGGACAATATCAAATTCTGATGATGTCATAAGTTGTTAGAAAAAGAAAGAAAATACAAAAAGAAGTTTAAATTGATTTTTACAAAATCAAAGGATTATTCGAAAGAGTTTCTAAATTAACATATGGAAAATCTTGACTATCTATATATTAGTGGTCAAAAGAAAAATCATTGGTAGGGTTGGTTGTAGAATACAAGAAGAGGAAAAACTAAATGTAGCAGAGAAGTTTAAGGAGTATCATTCAACAAAGATCAATTGATAACAAAATTGGTATTTAAATCAATTGGTATAATTCCTCAATTGATATTCCTGTGAAATATCAAAGACGAATAAGAAACATATCAAAAAGATCAATAAGATTGATACTCTTGTTCTATTTGACAAAGGAAAGTCAGTAAAAACTCAGGAGGAGTATTTTGGTTATTAAATAAGAAAGTAATTATATTAAGTTTTGAAAGAATTGATCACTACAAATGGGTATCACTATAAAATTGGTATCACTACAAAACTGGTATCAGGAAGACTACTTATTTGAACAAAAAAATCCCAATAAATTGAGATAAGAAGTTAGTAAATTAACAGGGAAAGAGACCTTGTCAGGAAGAGCTACCCTTTCAGAAACAAAGGGGGAAAGTGGTCAGAAGAAGAGAGAGCATATTGATAGGGGGAATCATTCAGTTATGGCAGGAAGAACATTATTCTAGGGGGAGCTACCCAAATTCATATTTTGGTCAACAACATGAAGACAAACAGAGGTTTATCATAAGGGGATCAATCCTTTGCCATTGATGTCAAAGGGGGAGAGTAACTTCAGAGGAGAGAATCATCATCACAGTAGGAATTTGTATATGAAGTTAGTGTGTTTCCCTTAATGACAAAGGGGGAGATTGTTGGACATATTGTCTTTAATATGTTGTCATTAATGTCAACAGTCGATGTCATTGTGATGTGATGATAAGTTTTTATGATGAATTGTTATTGATAAGTTATCATTAATGAATTGTCATTGTTGTCAACAGTATAAAAGTTAGCATAGAATGAAAATGTTAAATAGTATGCATAGATTCAATCTCATAAGAAAGGACATTAATCAAAGATCAGAAGGAAGAGTGCATTGTAGAAATGTCGCTGGGATCGAAATCCCCATAGGAAAACTCCATATGATTCAAGAAAGAATCCTTCTCATTGAGATAGTTTTAAGAATTAGTCATGTAGCAAGACATAATGCGAGGTACAGAGGAATCCATTCTAAACATCAGGAGAAATAATGAACATCATAAATATCTTTAGATCAAGGTGAAGTAAGAGTTTTAAAGAATTATATCTGGACCCTCAGATCTAGGAGTTACAAGAGAAGTATTGTTGGAGGATTGGTCAATGATCAGATAAATTTGTGACCGTCGAATATGCAAGTTCCAGATCAAGGGAAGGGATTTATTGAGGAGTGCGAAGGGAGAATTAAACAACACGTTAATTCCAATCCCACAATTAGTCTAGACTGTCAATCGTTACCCACCAAATAGATCTACGATTGGCATTAGTTCCACTACCAACAAGTAGTTTCCATTGTGGAGCTTGACGATAGTTTTAAATGTCGTGCTAGTAGGGACCCCACAATCATATTTGATCGTTCATCTAATCCAGGAGAATTCTCAACCATTGAATAAAGTTGAGTGGAAGGATAGGATAAGAAAGGAAAAAGGGTTGAGATCCTGAATACTCAAATTCCAGACAGTCGTTGGATTGAGTTAATATTTTTCGGGTTAAAGAAGGACCATCAGATTTGAAGCAGGATCTTCAGAATGTTTCTCAGCCATTAGATCAAGATTTTATCTAGAGTTAAGTATTTGTCGTTGATCTAGAATAAAAAAGGGGAATGTTAGATCAACAATGGTCAACTTCAACACTGACAACTTCGACAGAAAAGGATTGAGAATAAGTAAGATTACCTGAAGGCAGAAGTCCCGAAGTGGACATGAATCATCTGATACGAGGAAAAATTTGGATAAAATGTCGACCGTTGGATCGAGTAAAGTGGAAGGATAGTGTAATCCACAAATGTTTCGAAGAGGACATGAGTTGTCCAAACTGAGAAATATTTTGGGAGTCATATTGACCGTCCGATCTATAAAGTGGAAAATATAGGATAAACAAAGACGAAGGTCAGATCCTTGAATTCCCAAAGTAAATGAGGGCCATCGGATATAGAAAATACATGATGGTTTTTGGATAATAATAGTGGTCAACTTCGACACTGACCACTTTGGAGAAAAAGGATTCAAAACATATGAGTTCACCCGAAGGCTGAAGTTTCAAAGTCACTCTCAGTCATCGATCTGAGATACATTTCGGGATTTAGGAAAATCGTTATATATTGGAAAAGAAAATGTGCCAGATGAGGAGATCCACATCAGTAAGGACATGTGGTAGCCACTCCGTCAGTGCCACATCAACAAGTGACTTCAACAAGTTACGTCACTACATGAGTTTTGTACTTCGAGAGTTTCACCACTAGAAAATACCCAAAGTCTCGAAGTTCTGAAATGAATGAGAACCATTCATCGTGTGAATAAAATCCAATCATCTGATCTACTTCATAGAAATGAACTCTAAAAGATTGAAGGAATGTGAAGGAGAAATCACCCAAAGGGATGAAGGCTGAAGTCAATGTTAACTGTTTATCTACTTCGGGATCTTTCCCAATCGATGATGAAGTATAGTGGAAGGATAGCGTAAGTGGAGGTGTTAACCGACAACAAGAGGTCACCACCACTTTATGACTCATTCGATAGGTAATCACTTTGAAGGAATTGCTACTCTAGAATTCAGAAGCCACGAATAGTAGAAATTCTGAAGCAAATGAGAACCGTCCAACTCATCATGACATTAAAATGTGACCGTTGATTGTTGATTTTGATAAGTGATCAAGAACCTCTTAGCTTAGCACCTGGTCATCACCTTCGGTCATATGGAATAAAGAAACAAAGGGAAATAAAAGAGGTAATGCTCAAATCAATAAGCCTGTGGTTTTGTTCCTATGGTCATATGTAAATGGTTTGAAGGAAGCTCCTCATAAATATTTAATTCGACAGAGAGTTAACACTAGAATAATACAAAGAATTGATAAAAGATCAAAATATGATATTTTTGTGAACTGGGAACAAAACATAAACATGAGTATGATCTAATGATTCGATCCATGTATGCGATCAACTCATGAAGAAAAAAGAACCAACGCATAGTCATGATTAAAAGAGAGTTAATTCATGAGCATTATGAATAAAGGATAAAATGAAAAATGATATTAATTAAAGACTAATATTATCATTTAAATGAAAAGGTACAATGGTTCAAATATCAAATGACACAATGATTCAAATTCACAACAGTTGGAAGACTATATAAACAAGAGGGAATGGTGAGAAGATGTGAAGTTGAATTTGTTGAAGTATATATATTTATATATAATGGATTGAATCAAGGTTCATTATATCAGGTTGGTTCCTATTTACAAGTTGGGTCTTGTATGAGGATTTGATTCCTCACATCTTAGTTGGATCTAAGATCAACAAGATGGGACTTGTTATGAGGGTTGGATTCCTCATTTCTCAGTTGGATCTGATAACTACAAGCTGGGTCTTGTAACAGAGAGTTGGGTCTCTCGTAATTGTTTGAAGATGATATTCAAAGATTGATCTTATGTATTCATCCAAGTTAAAATAAATAAATAAAGTATTTATTCTTTTATATATATTGATTGAGAAAATGAAATAAATATTTGTTCTTCAGTTAATTTGTGAAAAGTGGAAAATTGTCCAAAGGTTTGTGACACTGATTCATCCCCCCCTCAGTGTCAAGTATCCATTTCAATAGTAGTTCAACTACTTTTTTTTAGTTAAGTCAAATTAACTTAACAAATTAGTTTAGGAGAAATAAATAATAATAATATATAATTAAGGGTATTAATTAATAATAACTAAAATAGGTGGGAGCCCTTGTGACTCGCATCATTTCTTCCTTTTAATCATAAAAAATAAATCCCAACCAATAATCACTTAGACCATAGGACACCCTTGTAACTATCGTGGAATTCTAAATTGAATATTTAAATATCGGTAATAATTTAAATCATATCCCAAAAAGAATATATATATCCACATTATCCAAGTACAAGAACAAGTTATAGAATGTCGGTCTTTAATCTCTTGTTGGTGTGGGAATATTGCACGAGGCAGTGTGAGTGTCTTGTGCATTTGTATTGATTGAATGTGGTAGTGGCAACGATAGTGAGATGGTGGGCCAACCATGGAAATGAGAAGCAGGATGGTTGACAATTTCTTGCCAACAATCATTGGTGGGAGGCTCAGGATGCATAGATACATGTGGGAGTATAGGGATTCTAGGAAAATTCAGAGCCAGTTGGAAAGGGGTTTTTTCTGGTTGAAGGTGTAGTATTCCATGGCCAATCCAATTAAATAATCCATCTTGGAACAACTGGTTCAATTCTTGTGGGTCAACGTCAAAATGGATGGAAAATCTATGCCTCCTATGGCCTCAATTCCAATTTTTCCTCCCTTTATTATTTCGTCCATTGCTGCCTCTACTGAAAAACACTCATCCTATAGAAACAATTTGTCAGTAATGAAGCTCTTAATAAACCATACATGAAACTCTACATGCATGAATCAAAATTTGTCTCTAAAATTACCACAAGATACATGCAAATCCATCCATAATACATCATTTATTAGTTTCTATGTGAACAAGGAATGATAGGGTTCATTGGAAATATGGAGGGAGTGAAATTAGCAAAAAAGTGATAGAATGGTGGATAACAATATACGAATATTGTTCAGAAATTAATAAGACAATCAACTGTGTATTTGAAGATACAAAAAATAACAGTCCTCAATCCTTGCCATATCAACTTCTTATTTCAACACAGACCCATCTTTAAAATTAATATCACAAAACAGGGATGAAAGAAGTGAAATAGGGATCGTGGAGGGAGTGTAATTAGTGAAAAATGGTAGAATGATAGGGAGATTTTATGGATAATGTTCAAGTGAAATATCAAAACATGCTATCTTTGATGCAAATTTACAATCAAACTATATTTCTATCCAAAATTTTAAAATTTATACAATATTATTTTTCCAAAACAATAACCCAATATTGATGCCTTCTTAACAAAATTGCTCACTGGCCTTCGAACTACATTACACAGTAAATGATTGGATATGCCTAGAATTTTATGTAACCAGAATAACCTTGATAACAATATTGTCATTATATAACAGAATCAAAATGAACAACATCATAATCACTACATGAATACAACAACAATCTTGGAATATAACATCAACCCAAGCAAAGGTCCTTTAAATCCCACAGAGTAATGCAAAGCACCCCAAAAAAATTCTCATAACCATTATTTAATCGAAACACCATTCATTGCAACCCCCTTTTTTTTTAATTCCATTTTGGTCTGTATTATTCAATTCGAGCATCAGGCATCTCATACATAGGTGATTTCACAAATAATAAAATATGACAATTCAACCAAGATATGCAACATTTTCTATAAGAACCATAAGCTTCAATAGACTATAAATTCTTGTGAATAGGTGAGTGAAACACTTATTCCATAATTTCCAAGCAAGTGACCACTTAAACCCATGCCTAAGTAAAATAACAAGAACAATGGTTCCATCAAATTCTGAGTAAGCAATGCCTTCACAGTAATGTGTAGGGTTCGATATGTGACAATGACAGTAAGTGGCAGAGACATCGGGCCAAATAGATTGAGGGTTTGGAAGGTATACAAAATGGTAAGTTCACTCCAAGGTGCCTCACATTCATAGTCACAGGGTCAAGGTTACGGCGTAGGTGCATTAGCCACAAAGACCAAAATATCAACCTACAGGCAAAGTATTCCCAAAAAAAAGAGGTAAGGTAGAGAGGACCCATTTGATAGGGTGGAAAACCCAAACAAAGAACCATAAGCAAGGTATACCTAACAAAAACCCCTTTTTCATAAAAAAACATGATCAGTTACACGCAACAAAGGCACCACAACCTTATTTAATGCCAATTATCTTAGAACAACCACCACATGAAACTAAATTTTACAACCATTAAATACACAGTCCAAAAAACATAGTTATAGCTTGAGAATTACACAGACCACGGGAAACAAGAGCCAACATTTTATTTAAAGGTAGAGCGAAGTTCATGGATGGAGAAGTAAGAGAAAACCCATACTTGTAAAATATGGTGGAAGGAGAAAAGACCAGGTTTTATACCTCTTCCACAACCAATCAAGTTAGAGAAACAACAACTAACATAACAAAATGTAAATGGCTAGGGTGGAGGGCTCGAGGAGAGTAAGAATGAATTGCATTTACTACACGTCACTTCTCCCTTGGCCTTCATTCATGGATAGTATGAGAAAATTTCATTTTCCATATCACGTCCCATTACCATTTCCATTTGACAATACAAACCCAATAATCCAAAGTTTTCATATGGCCAAATTCCAAAATGCACCAATCCTTGCCCCCATTTTATTAACAAATGTTTATTTTCTTAGGGATACTAGTAACATTTCCATAAAAAAAATTCATACCACAATTGTAGCAAGGTTGGGGTGGTCACCCATACACCACATAATCCATGTAAAATCAAATTCAAACTGGAGTATTATTCCTTCACCTATAAAAGAAACATATCATATTTTGCAAGAGATAATCAAGGCCACATTTTTCGTTGTTTTAACTATCTTTCCCAAAATTTCTTATCATAATAATTTTAACCATGATCTAAAGTGAATAAGATATAGAATTTGTGTTGCAACAAACACATAGGCAAACAAAATATAAGTGTCGCCTATCTGCCATAGTGCCATAAGTCGAAAAAGGTGTCCCACGTATTAATGTATTATTAATATAATTAAGTAATAAAGCTTGTAAATCATTTGCGAGCATGGTACCCAACGTTGTGCTTTTAAGCATCAACATAGTGTAAGGCCCATATCGAAGTGGATGAATCTTCTAATGGGGCCCTGCAAGGCATTGTTTCTGCAAATGTAACCAGACCTTGTCTCCCACTTGAAACTTTTGCGATACCCGGTTTTGATCATGGCAATGCTTGTACTTAGTATTGTCTCTCTACAAAATATCATGGACCTATTGGTGGATGTGTTGAATCTGCTCAATGAATATCGTGTATTTTTCTCCCTCAAATTGAGCATGGGAAGAATAGGTTTGTGTGTTTGCAAGACGTAGTGCAACATCAATGGGACCCAAGGGCTAGAATCCCAACCCCACCTGAAAGGGGATATGGTCGGTGGAGATATGGATAGCCCTATTGTAGTTGTATTGAACATAGGGAGGACTCTCATCCCATGTGCATGGATTCTTAGAGTTATACATGCACAGGATGTGCAAAATCATCTAATTGGAGACCTCTGTTTGGCCATCGGTTTGAGGGTGGAAGGCACTAGATTTAGTGATCTTGGTGTCCAACAGTGACTAGAGACTCGACCAAAATGTGTTGAGGAGTATGTTGTCCCGATAAAGATGGCATGTGGTATCCAAAAATGGATCCACAATCATTCAAATAAGATCTTAGCAGTATATGTCATTGTGATGCTCTTCTTGCAGGTTGTGAGATTCTCCAACTTCGAACATCGATCAACCACCACAAATACGCAATCATTGCCTTTCTTGGTGGATGAAAGGCCAGACATGTAATCCATATAGATGGATTCCCAAGGCCTTTTGGGAGTAGGAAGACGGGTGTATAAGCCTTTCTTCTTAATGGTTGGCTTGGAAATGGCACCTCAAGTGCAAGATTTGATATACTTGCTGACTTCCTGTCGGAGTTTTGGACAATAAAAATGTTTTTATAGACGTCCACAATTTTCTCCACGCCAAAATTTCCTGCCATCCGATTGTAGTGAGCCTCCAAAATCATATTTTCATGCTCGCTTGCTGAAACATAGAGATATCCCAGATGGCATAATAGTTCATCCCGAATGTGAAAATTGGTGACACTCACACTAGCACCCAAGAGTTGATAGGTGGTGGCAAAGTCTGGATCTTGCTGATAAAGTTGGGGCCACTCAGATGCCTCATGCCCACATGAATGGAGCATGTTGGTGAGTGCAGCCACAAGGGGTCGACTGAGGTAGTCAATGAAATGATTTGTGCTCCTTTCTTATACTTTATGTTGAGATGGAATTGTTGTAGGTAGGTGGACCAATTTTGATGGTGGTCGTTATGCAACTTACCCTTTGTCAATATGAACTGCAAAGGCTTGTGATCAGTTTGGATGATTGTCTCCTTTCCTAGAATGTAATGTTTCCATTGACGAAGGGATTGGACAATGGAATACATTTCCTTGTCATAGGTGGGGTATTTTTGGATAGTATCTGAGAGTGTCTAACTATGGTATGCTATCATATGACCATGTTGAGTGAGAACTGCACCTACAACATAGTCAGATGCATCAATCTCAATCTTGAACGGTTGTTGAAAATTGGGTAAGGAGAGTATTGAAGCTGATCATAAGTGATGCTTTAGATCATCAAATTCTTTTTGTTGTACCTTCCCCCATGAAAAATTTTCCTTTCCACCACCCTTGGTCACTTGGTTGAGGGCCCATGAGATATGGGAGAATCCCAACACAAATTTTCAGTAGAAATTGGCAAGTCCCAATAAGCTCTGAATCTCGGTTAGTGTGGTTAGGGCTATCCAGTCATGGATGACTTGGATATTAGTTGGATTCACATGTACCACATGTTCATCAACAATGTATCCCAAGTGTTGGACCCTTTTCATGCCAAAGGAGCACTTTTCCAAGTTGGCATATAGCTTGTGTTGCCGTAGAGTGCTCAAAACCTATTGAATATGTTGCATGATGAGGATGTCATACAAATATACTACCATAAAAGAGTTGGTGAAGGGTCTCAATAAATCATCCATCAACCTCATGAAAGTAATTGGTGCATTTGTTAGGCCAAAGGGCATGACCAACCATTCAAAGAGACCTTCTTTAAATTTGAAAGATGTCTTCCTTACATCAGTTGGTTCAATGGGAACCTGGTGGTATCCATACTTTAGGTCAATATTGTTGAATAAATTGAGTTGGTCGAGAAGGTCATCAATTCGGGGAATTGGGTACCGGTTCCTGAATGTGATTTTTTTTAATTCTTTATAATCAATGTAGAGCTGGCAAGTCCCATATTTGTTTTTCACCAGTACAATCGATCTTCTGCAAGGGGAGGAGTTGGTTTTGGCATGCCCCTTTTGAAGTATCTCTTGGATATGATGCTTGAATTCATCATTTTCCATCAATGAGTGATGATAAACTCATCAATTAGGCAGAGGTGAACCGAGTGTTAGATCAATTAGATGCTTGAATTGGAAGTGTGTCGGTACCCTGGTGGGTGAGAAGAAGATGTATTTTTACTCTTCCATGATTCCATCCACTTTCTTTTGTTGCAAATAAAGGCTCAGTGTAAAGTTCATGGATGTGGTGAAAATGTTCTTCTTACTATGAGCATGAATCATAAAGAAGCTGAACTTCTCAGTCTATGAAATAACCTTATTTCATTTCTTAGCAAAGATTAAAGAAATAGCGGTAGGCGATGCTACCTCTAGTATCATGTGCAATTGTCTACCGAAAGTAATAACAACAATGTGGGGTCTAGACTCATAGACAAAATGTCGCTTCCATAAATGTCATTTTCCTAAAATAACATCACAAACTTCAAGGGGAGAAATATCACACAATACCTCATCTTTGAAGGGCTTGATGTCGTAGGGAAGATGATACTTTTTGCTAATGTGGATATCTCTTCCTTGGCGAAGCCAACCAATAATGTAGGTTTGTTGGTGTGGTGTCATCAGTATTTCCAGCCGCTTGATGACCTCTACTAAGATCCATTTCTTTTGATTTCCACTATCGACAATGAAATGAAGTAGAGCCCCCTTTACTCACATCTGTGAGTGAAAGAGGCATTCCCCTTCCTTTGGTTCTTCTGGTTTGCTTGGTTGGAATTTGGTGGTAGAGAAAGTGGCACTAGGTTTGACATCAATAATATGCTTCCCTCCTTATGGATTTGATTCAGAGTCATAATATTCCTTGGACTAAGAATATTTCAGAAGGAGGGAAGAATATTATCTATTCCGAGCCTAGTGACATTTTCGCTACCACCAAATTCCAACCAAGTGAACCAAAAGAACCAAAGGAACTAGAATGCCACTTTCACTCATAGATTTGGGTAAAGGGGGCTCCACTTCATTTCATTTCTGATAGAGATAGTCAGAAGAAAATGATCTCAACAAAGGTTTTCAAGCAGCTGGGCATGTCGATGACACCACAGCCACAACCCTACACCATCGGCTGGCTTCACCAAGGAATAGGTCTCTGTGTCATCCAACAATGTCATCTTCCCTATGAAATCAAGCCCTTCAAAGATGAGGTATTGTGTGATATTTCTCCCCTTGAAGTTTGTGATCTTATTTTAGGAAAACCATATTTGTGGAACTGACATGTTGTTTATGATTCTAGACCCCACAGTGTTATTATTAGTTTGGGTAGACAATTGTACATAATACTAGAGGTAGTTTCACCTACCGCTATTTCTTTAATCTCTTCAAAGCATTGCAATAAGGTCATTTCACAAACTAGGAAGTTCATCTTTTTTGTGTTTCGTGCTCATAGAAAGAAGAAGGTTGTCGCCACATCCGTGGCCTCTACAAAGAGCCTCTCTTTGCAGAAGAAGAAAGTGGACATAATCATGGAAGAGTACAAATACATCTTCTCCTCACCCACCAAGGTACTGACACTCTTCTAAGTCAAGCATCCAATTGGTATAACCTCTGATGCACCTCTACCTAATAGATGAGTTTAGCATCGCTCGCTGATGGAAAATTATAAAATCAAGCATCATATCCAAGAGTTTCTTCAAAAGGGGCACATCAGACCCAACTCCACCCCTTGCGAAAGCCCGATTGTATTGGTGTAGAATAAATATGGGACTTGGTGGCTCTGCATTTATTATAGAGAATTAAACAAAATCACGGTCAAGAACCGATATCGAATTCCACGAATTGATCAACTTCTTGACCAACTCAAGGTGGCCAAGTTCTTTAGAAAGATTGACCTAAAGCATGGCTACCACTAGGTTTGCATCGAACCAACTGATGTATGGAAGACATCTTTCAAATCTAAAGAAGGTCTCTTCGAATGGTTGGTCATTTTGTTTGGCCTAACAAATGCACCAACTACTTTCATGAGGTCAATGGATGATGTATTGAAACCCTTTACCAAATATTTTGTGGTGGTATATCTAGATGTCATCCTCATATTCAACAGAACTTGGGAGGATCACATGCAACATATTCAATAGGTATTGAGAGCTCTACAACAACACAAGCTATATGCCAACTTGGAAAAATGATCCTTTGGCATGAACAGGGTCCAATACTTGGGATAAATTGTTGATGAACATGGGGTACATGTGGATACAACTAAGATCTAAGTCATTCATGACTGGCTAGCCCTGACCACACTAACCAAGCTTTGGAGCTTATTGGGACTTTCCAACTTCTACAAATGGTTCGTATTGGGATTCTCCCATATCGTATGGGCCCTCAGCCAAGTGACCAAGGGCGGTGACAAAAAAAAATTCGCGTGGGGGAAGGTACAACAACAAGAATTTGATGATATAAAGAATCACTTATGATCAACTTCAGTACTCTCCTTACTGAATCTACAACAACTATTTGAGATTCATACTGATGCATCAGACTATGTTGTAGGCGTAGTTCTCACTCATCATGGTCATAAGGTAGCATACCATAGTGAGACACTCTGAGACATTGTCTGGAAATACCCCATCTATGAAAAGGAAATGTATTTCGTTGTACAAGCCCACCATCAATGGAAAAAATACATTCTGGGAAAGGAGACAATCATCCACACTGATCACAAGCCTCTGTAGTTCATACCAACAAAGGGGAAGTTGTAGAATGATGACCATCAAAAGTGATCCACCTACCTACAACAATTCCATATCAACACAAAGTATAAGAAAGGAGAACAAATCATTTCACTAAATACCTCAGTCGACCTCTCATGGTTTGACTCACCACTGTGCTCCATTCCTATGGGCATGAGGCATATGAGTGGCCCCAAATGTATTAGGAATATCTAGATATGGCCACCATCTATAAAATCTTGGGTACAGGTGTGAATGTCACCAATTTTCACATTCAGGATGGACTGTTATGCCATTTGGGCCATCTCTATGTTCCTACAAGAGAGTGTGCAAATATAATTTGGGAGTCTCACTACAGTTAGATGGAAGGACATTTTGGCGTGGAGAAAACCATGGCCATTGTATAGAAACATTTTTATTGGCCAAAAATTCAACAGGACTATTATCGGAATAATCAGTAGGTGCAGACACTAACAGATCTCCCTAGATCCACTTGGATCTAGAACAAAACAGGACAGGACGTGACTCTTTCCC
>JASDQU010438226.1:519-12903 GCA_032191745.1 Picea mariana
CCCTGGCTATAGTGCAACCTGCGAGAATGGGTCATTCTCACACCCTGCCTATATAGCAACCTGCGAACTTCCTTTTTTATAAGGTTTTTACATAGGAAAAAGCAACTTCTTTTCTCAGGAAAAGTTCTTCACCCTTCTCTCTTTAAGAACTCAGGCCACTGACCCCTATGAAGGCAACAGATAGGTTTACATCATTAATGATCATAGGGAGGATGAAAATAATGTGTAACAGCGTTCACACATGGGTTGTAGTGAGCCAGGGCGCGTGCACATGCGGGTTTCACTACTGACAGGTCGCGCACCTGTTGATAGATTGATATCTATTGAGGATTGTTGCCTCATCTCAGTTGGTGCTGAGAATGTAAGTTGATTCTTGCATATAGAGTTGGTGCTCTTTTAGAGTTCCACTTTATTCAGTTGTTGTTGATAAACCCCAAGGATTGTAGTTCATAATAAAAAGAAAATTGTACATACATCTTGTGTTCTTTGTGTTCATTGTGGTGATGACTTGTTGATGATATATTGTTGATATGTGCTCACATATAACTGGTTATAAATGATAGCAATGGGTAATGAATAAATGTTGAATGCTAATTGATGAGTTTTTGTGCAAGAGGGAAGTTTTGGGAAAAAGAGCCCTACACTCATTCACCCCCCCTCTAAGTGTGGTAGGTGTGTCCAACAGTCCTGATAAGGTGGGTTATGTGGACCTAGGGTTTTGGTACATATGGTTTTAGGCATAGGGTTTTGACACCCAGGCTTTGGCATAGGGTTGTCTAAGAGTCATGAAATGTATAAAAAGAGGTTTAGAAGAGTTGAGAGGGGTTGTTCATCATTGGTTGTTGTGATTGATTTGTAAGAGTGAATTCTTGTATTGTGATATCTTTAGCTAGGTGTGAAGATCAACCCTAAAGTTGGGTGCGCAAGGAGGGGCGAAGGCGAGAAAGAGAGAGAGAGGATCTGTAACTAAGTGCATAGGTAGAACTGTTTGTTTCCATCTAATATATCAAGAAACACAATTATGTGGACGTAGCCCTAGGGAGAGGGTGAACCACGTAAATCTTGTTATTGTTTGTGGCTGATGTTGTGTTATTTTCTATTTGTTATGTTGTTATTACATGGTTTTTTTCCCTATTAGAGATGTGAGATATAACTAACTTTGTGAAGTAAGCTTAATAGTGGTAAAGAACATCTAAGTTACATTGCATTGTTATTCCAAAATCATCCTACATTTCCTCTAGTGGTAGACACTTGTGTCCTGCAACTCCCTATTTCTACTTCGGGTGAGACTTCATCTGCTTCGCAGGTGTTGCCGAAAGGGCCAGTAGTTAGGGTTTGTTGGTGCGCTGTTAGAGTTGAACCCTGGGTCTGCCCCTATGACAACAAATCCAATTCTACTTTTTCTTGCCACTTTATGAGCAACCCGATGCTCCCCTAGATAACTTATGATTTCTATCAGGATATCCTCTAGATTACCTTTTCAATGACCATACTCATGCTTCAGTCTGATTTATGATCCAAGAGTTATAGCTTCCTGAAATTCCCATTCTACTCAACGATGTCCTTCAAGTTCACCAGAAACCTTCCTTCTCATTCCTTAAGAATTATTTGGAGCAAAAATAATTTATGAGTGTATATTTGGATTATTTTGTCCAATATATTTTCAATGACTACTTTCTTGCTCAATTTTGAGCACTGAGAAGAAAGTTATAGGCAATTGAATATTTTCAATTTAACCCTTTTGTACACCTTTCTCCCTGGTGTAAATAATCTCAAACACCAACTTTATCCACCTATAGAGGTAATTCTGTTAGAATCCAAGCAACTTTTTCTCCATGACACAAATAGTATTTCTCACATTGAATTCACAACAACTCTCAGATTGTCAAACCGTTGTTTTAGTCAAAATCTACAACAATCTCGAAATGACAACTTTGCTCCTTTGGACTTTCTTATGGCTTAGACATTTTATCCTTGTTCTTGCATCCCTACACCAATTCCTTTGGGATTTTGACAGAATCTCAATTGGGTATATACATGAATATCTTCTAAACAATCTATCACAATTTCACCCTTAACCGAGCTTCACACTGCTTGTTACGGCCCATAAAAGTTTTTATTGTTTTATTTTTTTAGCCATGTATGTTATAGGTGTCTTCTTTCTCTTCCTGCACATTTTTACGTACCTGAATTTTAAATATGTCTCCACAATTGTCTTCTATGGTTCATAAGATTTCCATATACTTCTCTTGTGCTCAAAATAGACTTCTGAGCTAGGATTCATGCCCTCTGGAAGTAAATTGGTACCAAAATTTTACCTTAACAATTTTAGTTGTAACTTTCTCATACAAGATTCATTTTGCAAACATATTAACTCATTGGAAAGCTCTCTCTGAGTTCTTTCATTTAAGCTACAAAGGCACAATGCACCATGGTATATTGTATTCTTGTGGGTTTTGATTTCTTTAAAACATCGTTTAGTGCCTCAAAATCGCCCCCCAAGTTCATGACCTTCAAAAACTCGAAAAATTCATAGAAATTTGATTGTTTTTCTATCATAACAGCCTTTAAATTTGAGCCATTGATCTCAAAATAGAAATAAATATGGACTGTTTCTATAAATCTATTGACGATCAATGATAGGTTAAATCCTTTGGTTGTGCACAACATTTTTGCAAGACTATTCACCCGATCGTCAAACATCAACTCGTTCCTTTAGTAATCGATTTCAAGACATCGCTAAACCGGTCGACCCGACCATCAGTCATCGACCATCACCAATTTTCATTGGTGGATGAAACTCCTTACCAACTTGGTCAACCTGACCATCAGTCATCGGCCATTCATGTTGGCTAACAAAAACACTTCTCCAATTCAGTCAACCCAACCATCGGCCATCGACCACTTCTAGGTTGACGTGGCATGACACATCATCCTGAGGTGTTAACTTGGTTGATGTGGAAAGACACATGGATGTTGGCATGGAATGACATGTCATCACCCTCTTTTCTTCATTGGCCATCAATCGTTTCTCTTGGATGAACTAAACACCTCACCAATTCGGTTGACACCTGACCATCGGCCACTAGCCATCAGTGTTGGCTCTTGCTCGATCGAAACACATTGCCAAATCGGCCAACACTCAAACATCGATTGTCAACAATTTTCATTGGTGACTAAAACATTTCACCAAATCGGCTGACCCGACCATTAGTCGTCAATGAATTCTCTTGGCCAACTCCAACACTTAGAAATTTTTTCCAAATCCTCGATGAATTTGGACTGTCAATCTCCCATTCAAAAATGATCTCGATCGTTCATATAACAAACTTCATCCAACTATGTTGACACCTAACCACCATCCATGGGTTGTTGAAGACTACTTTTGGTTGAGCCCAACTCTTCACCAATATTGTTGATCTGACCATCAACCGTCGGTGAATTTTGTTGGCGAACTTCAACACTTAGATATTTTTTATCAAATCCCAAGCCAATTTAGATCGTCGATCTTCCAGCCAAGATGATCTCGATCGTCATCATCTCCAATCTCCCATCGGTCAAACATGAATCCATACCATCGATCTATCTCATCTTCCAAACTGCCAAAAAATGAATCTCGACCATTGATTTTCTCAACCTTCTTAAACGGTTGAATCCTTAAATTTATCACCATGAATATAGGTTGTTGATCTTGAGATCAAACATGATCTCAGTCATCGATTCACTGAACTATGTCCAGTGTTACAGTCGCCCATTAAAACTCAAATTTCAACCTTCCAGGTCAAATTTAACTCAACAACTCTACAGATCTACTCCATTGAACCTATCTTAGATAGTCATGAGTCAGTTAACTCGGATTTTGCTCATGAATTTGGGGATTTCTCTCTAATTTTCTTTGTTTTTCCCCAAATTCATCACAAACAAAATCTGTGACAACGAATTTTCCCACACTGGTTATTATCCCATACAAGCCTGATGTTTGAACAAGAAGCTCCGATACCATTCTATAATGTACCCAACACCCATGATGAGTCTCGTCACTGTAGAAAATGACTTAGCCTGCTCAAAAATCAAATTAAAAATATATATATAATAGAAAACCAAGGGGCAATAGACCCATAAAACTACAGTGAACAACATGCCAATTTATCCATGCATCTACAACATTTATAAATTCATGAATGCATGAAAACCCAACATAACATAACCTAACATTTAGATAAACATTTACACAATAGAATAACATAAGAATAGAGCATAAGCACTTGTATGTTAATAATTAACCAATTAGATGCATACGAATCATGAACCTCCCATCCATAAGCATTGTTGTTCATTTTCTCTCAACAACATACGACTCTGAGATGAGGCTATGAATCCACAAGGAGATCCATCCCACCGGTTTTCCACTCTTCACACACAACATCCCCAAAACTCAGGTTATACTCCCACAACAGTTCAAATCCTCTATCTCTCTCTCTTCCCCACAACTTGTACTACCCAAGGAATGTACCCCCTTCACTGCTCACAGTCCCTCGTTATGTACCATTCATTTATCAGGGCCCCCTAGTGCACTCGGTTGGCCAGGAATCTCTCAGTTGGGGACTCTAGGAACTCTTATCTTCTTTAAGATTTCTCACAACAGCCTTCACAAGGTTCTTAAGTCATTTCCTCAATAGGAAAAATTCACTACAGGCTTACAACCTGTTTTGCATGAACACATGCCTCTTTTCTAGCATAACCATAGCCCAATAATGGTTTCCTTCAAGCACAACATGGTTGGTGTTATTCCCGGCACTCATCTCTCCTCTTACTTCCCAAAAACTACATGTAAAAATTGTCCCTATTATCCATACGAATTTCCCTTCTTCGCCCTTGCTTGCTTAACTCTCACTCTTCCCAAAGATGATTGTACTTAATCCCATGCTCTCCAATAACTATGGGATGTGACCAATCACACCCACCCTCTTACATTATTTTAAATGATTTGCTTTGGGAACACTCAACAACAAATAGAAGGTTATACACAATGATAATATAAATTTAGGAATGTGGATTGGATTAATACCCATGAATAATTCCCCCTTGGACCCCTCTCTCTTGTGGAATCATAGTGCCCCCATCATTCTTCATCTCTTTCGAATAGCAGCCAACGATTATCACTTTTATTAATTATTCAATGCACATAATATTCAATTCGGCCCCCATCCACATTAAATCAATACGTGCTCTTCACCCCAACACATTAGCTCGCCAACCTAATTTGCATTTATACGGTTACATTATAATTCATGGGGATTAAAACCGAGGATGTTACACCTATATTATAAATTATGAATAAATAATTGTTAAATGGCTATAAGCCTAGACATATGACCATTGGTTTGTAAGTATCTACATTGTAAATGTAATAAAACACCACTAAAAGGTTGCAAGGGAAGAAGGTAAATATAGGGGGGTATAAGTCCACAAGAGGGGAAGAAAGGGGGCTTAGGGTATAAGAGGAAAAAAAAACAATAATTTATTGTTTCCCACATTTTATCCTAATTTCTCTAACCTTTATCTATGCTCATTAATCATTCATCAACAAAGAGTTAGTTGTCCCAATACATGGGATTCGTGTGAAGTCGTGTGGACTCTTATTAGCATGCAATATATCACCACCTATGATTTTAGGCATGTAAGCTTCTTCCTCATTCATTATTCTCTTGGTTTATTCTCCACTACTCTCATGCTATTGTACCTCGACTCTTATGCATTTTTATAATTGTTGTCGTAAACATGTGGAATCCATGTCTAAAAATATTGGTGAATGATAAGGGAAAAAATGACATTGTCCATAGCTAGAAATCCTTGGTTCCTGACAATAGATATTCCCTGACCAATCTACACTATATCACTGGAGGGAAGGGGGATAGCTTGAGGGGATACATCGCAAAGAAGGGGATCCCATTCATGGTGGTGTGTAAGCTGGAAAGGAAGAGTTTAATGGTTTGAATATGATTGTTTTTCCTAGGTAAATATTTGTAGTGTTAATTCCATGTTGAGAAATCATGAATTGTAAAACCATTTCAAATGAAGCAATGCATCTAGATTCTTAATAAAATAGAAAGTAAAACAATGGTGCACATGCATAATACATAGAAATTTTCCCTAGAAACCTTAAACATGAAAACTAACGAAACTTAGAGTGGCACCTCTATCTTCTTCATTGTATTAACTTGACCATTCACATCTTCCATAACATGCAAAACCCTAATTTGTTAACTCGAATTAGATTACAACCCTAGTCCTTTAACCAACATTAGATTACAATGGGATAGAAACCATTAGTCGAAAAAGCAAAAAATGGACCAAAAACATTGTGGATATTGGATTTGAGCCTAAGCTAATGTCTTGTGGATGAACAATGCCCATTGCTTCTCTACATTAAGAGAACTTATCAATATTAATTGACTTCATCAATGAGTTTGCAACATTATTTAAAGTATCAACCTTCTCCACAACACTTTCTTGTCTTCAACCATGTCTCTCACAAAGTGGTACTAAACACCAATATGCTCTCCCTTCTAGAATGATAAGCATGGTTATTTGCTAAAAAGATTGCACTTTCACTGTCACAATCTAACCTTGTAGGTTGTTGTACAAATCCAATACTTGAACGCGATGTCAACAACCATACAAACTCCTTACTTACATGAGTGGTTTCCATGTATTCAAACTTTGTAGTTGAAAGTGAAACTACAACATGTCTCTTGTTCATCTAGTTGATTAATCCTCCAAATAGGCGAAACACATAACCACTTGTAGATATTATGCAACCAAGGTCTCCAACTCAGTTTGTATTAACAAATCCCTATACATATATCCCTCTATTTGGTATAGGTCTTCCTTGGTAACAAATTGCATAATCTATAGTTCCATACAAATACTTGAAGACCCTATTTATAGATGTCCAATTCTCCTTCCTTGGTTTTGACATAGATATGCTCAAAACTCCTACTATATGGGCAATGTTTGGTATAGTACAAACCATAGAATATATCAAACTACCAATAACATTAGCATAGGGAGCATGATGCATGTCTTCTACCTCTTCATGTATCTTGGGACACAATTCTACAAATAAAATTGCATCTACAAGATCAATTTACATTCATGAATATTAAACATTAACAAAATTGTCTCAACATACTTCTTATTGTTTAACCAAAGTTTCTTATCCATGCGATCTATTTCAATCTCCATGCCCAAAATAAACTTTGTAACATTGATATCCTTCATGTCAAACTTATAGGATAACTAAGACTTAACCTCCTTGAGGATATCCTTATTGTTTTCGATTAGAAACATATCATCAACATACAATACTACATAAATAAAATGATCAGCGACCTACTTGGATTACACATAGTGATTTGTTTTTCCTCTCAAAAAACCCAGTCCTAGTATGTAAGTATCAAAATTTTCATACCACGTTCTTGGGGATTTCTTTAAACCATATATGGACCTTTTTTCAACTTGCAAACCAACTCCTTACCTTTCACTATGAATCCTTCAAGTTGTTTCGTGTAGACTTTTTCTTCTAGGTCCCCATCTAGGAACATTATATTTGCATCCATTTGTTCTACTTATAGATCAAATGATGCATCAAGAGACAATAGAAATCTAATGGTAGTCAATTTTGCAATAGGGGAGAAAATATCACCAAAGTCAATTCCCTTTGCTTGGGAATATCCTTTTGCTACCAAGTGAGCCTTGTATTCTCCACTTTGTCTTCTGCATTGAGTTTTTTCTTGAACACCCATTTGATATTGGTAGGTTTTCTTCCATTAGGAAACTTGACCAATCCCCATGCCTCATTTTTGTCTAAGGCTTCCATTTCCTCAACCATGGCCAACTTTGTTATGTAAATTGTCATGGATATTCCACTGGACAGTTCGTCACAACAAATCTAATAAAATAATGAAATGTTTGTTGTGAAGGTTAATTTCCTTTAGATCTCATATTCTTTAATTACTAGTTTTTTGCTTAAAATGTATGAAATAGTTGAAATGCAAAAAATAGAGAACATAAATAAATACTCACACACCATCCACAAATAGACACAAGATATAACTTGGGAAACCCAATATAGGAGAAAACCCAGCTAGAAGGTGAGGTTGCTTTGCTCTATTTTCTTCAAATGAAATTACAAAGAAAGAGGCACTCTTTTTGGAGTTGACTTTGAAATTGTGGTCTGTATGGTTGTTGTTGAATCTCTCCTCCTACGTTATGCTCTCAAAATACTACTCCTAGGTGCTATGCTAAACTATGGAACAAATAAAATGTTAAAGGACGGAACCCCTTGTCCTCCTAGTGGCTCGATATTTAACATAGCTCGATAGCCATCTAGGGGTAGGGTTTTGACTTCCTAAACCCTCAATTAGTTATAAGGTTTGGACCTTCTAAAATCTTCTCTAAATTCCACACGTGGCTAGCCCCATATGTTTGAGTAAGGGGGGCTGACATGGCATCCACTCGTACCATGGTGGTCAACAAGATAGGTCAATTTGTGGGATGCATAACTTTCACATATGAGTTCTAGTTGAGGCATGATTTACACCGTTGGAAAGGTATTAGAGTGTACAGCACCATAAAGGGTGTGTACCAAAGTATCAAATATAGGAACCCCCAAAAATGTTGTTTAATGCCTCAAAATGGCTCTGGAAGGTTTCAGACCCCAATTTTCCAAACTAGGACCTGACATTAAAATGGCCCTCCAAGTTGATTCCTCCAATTTTTTCCACTCTAAAAGCATCGAGATAGATGAAAAATAATATAATGATCCAATCCAGATCAAACTTCTTCAAAATTTTACCTTCCCCAAAATCAATTATCTCTCTAACAATTATAGGATCATCATCAATAACAAATAAAACAAAGGCAAAATCAAATTCAAGTGGATTATACCTTTTTGTTTGTCTTCTTACTTGAATGGATATCCTCAAGACCAGAGTCTATGGATCCTCCTCTTCATCTAACTCATCTAACTCATCTTCATTCGTTGAGTTAGATCCTCCATTCTCCAGCTAAAACTCTATTTTCCTTGGTTCTTCTTATGGTTCATCTTCATGCTTGGGAGTACTTTTAACTTCTCTAAAGAGCACATCATGACTATAAATAGTCTTCCTTACTACTAGATTCCAAGGTTTGTAGCCTTATACTCCATTTTTATAACCAATGAAGATACATTTTTCTAGTTTTTCATCTAACTTACTCCTTTTCTGCTTTGTAACATGCACATAAGCACCACAACCAAAACCTTTGAGATGTACAAGAAATGGTTTCTTATGATTCCATGCCTCCTGATGAATCTTATCAATTAGTGTCTATGTAGGTGATCGGTTGATCAAATAACATGTAGTATCTACTACCTTTTCCCTTAATTTTTATTATATGCATACACCATTGAACATACTTCTGGTCTTTTCCATCAACATGTTTTTCATCATTTCTACAACTCGATTATATTAAGGTGTGTATGGAGTTGTATTTTGTCATGATATTATGCACTATGTATGGAACTACTCAAAATCTTTCCCATAGAACTTTCCTCCATTATCAATCCTCAACAAAAACATTTCCCTCTTTGTTTGGTTTTCTACAAGAGCCTTAAATTCTTTGAATTTTTCAAAAACCTCACATTTCTTCTTCGAGAAAAACAACCATGTTTTTGTAGATAATTCATATATAAATGAGACATAGTACAAAGAACCTCCCGGAGATGGAATAGGTACAGGTTCAAACACATCATTGTGTATTAGCTCTAGGACCCCTTTTGCCCTTGTAGCACCAGAGGTGAATCTCACCTGAAATTGTTTACCATATACACATTGTTCACAGAAACCAAAATCTAAAGAACAATTAAGGATACTGTCAACCATACCTTTACTATGCAAAGCACGAAGACCCTTCTCTCCAATATTTCCCATTATTTTATGTCGAAGCATTATCTTCTCTACAAGAAGAGTAGGATTTTTGTCAGTTTCATTCTCGGGAACAATGATATTGTTACACCCATTAGTAATAATGTTTCCCAATAGCTTGTACAGAGTTCCAAATGAAAATCACCTCAACAACATTGTTTCTCCTTGAACCATCTTTCAAGTATACTTTTCAAATATAGTATGCAAACCTGCATCACTCATCTTACTCACATGTATGAGGTTTTTGGACAATCTTGAAATATGTAGAAAACTGGGAAGGGTTTTAAGCCTTCCATCTTTAAGAAACAATTGGACCCTTCTAGATCTTGTGATTTTGGTTATCATGGCATATCCCAAGAAGACATCACTTCCATTATACTTTTCACAATCACAAAACTGCTCCCTAGGAGTAGTCATGTGAAAAGACACATCATGATATAAAAGTGTACTTGTAGATGCCAAGTACACGTCTCCTCCTTCTTTTGAGGAGTCCTTCACTTTTATGGAAGGAGCATCATTATATCCCCTTGATTTAATCAACATTTTTTTTTATCTACAATATTTCTTCTAATGCTCGGCCTTACAACATTTCCAACATTTCCTTATAAATTGTCCTCGAAATTTAGATTTACTTCTAGATTTAGATCTACCCTTGGAAACTTACTTTTATTTATGTCTATAAGGAAATCTCTCATAAATAAGGAATATTTGGTTTGACTATCCACAATTTTCCACCTCATATATTATGATAATAGGGATGTAACCACATTATTAATCTTTAATGCGGTTGTATTACTCCTAATAGATACAACTAGGTTATCCCATAAATCTAGTAAAGAACACAGTAGAATAAAAAATTTAATATCAACAGACAACAACTGACTTACCACAGTGTTAAAGGCATTGAGATGTTCTGACATAGAGTAATCTTCAATCATCCTTAGGAGGTACAACTTCTTTCGAAGGAAAAGTTTGATTACCATGGACTTAGACTAATACAAAGCCTTAACTTATCTCACAATGCCTTGGTTGCAGCTTCTCCCTAGACATTTAGTAACAATAAATCTAAAAGGTATAAATAAATAGTACTCTTTGACTTCCTATCCAATTTCATCTAGTATGTCATCGACATACCTATGGGTACAATACCAGGGTCCATAGTGACTCGTTGTTCTTTGTTTACAAGAAGTTATTTCATCTTGTGCATCCATAGCTCAAAGCCATGACCAATAAATTTCTTAATCTTTATTCTGGAACTACTTTCCATTCTCTTTCATAGTAGAGCTCCCACTAAAATTGAGTTTACCATGTATCTAAGATAAACTTGCTATATCAAGAATGAACTAAACCCTAGCAACAAAGGAATCCCCTTGAAGCCAATAACAATGGTCTGATACCAAATGCAAGTTTTAAACCCTTTCAAGTGAAGTAATTGTTGGGTATGTGTTATATTCTTTGCATGTGTGTGTGGGCGCATCAGATTTGACAACTGCGGTTTTTGTTATTTTTAGCAAATTTTGCTATTTTTAGCGGTTTTTTAAATTAATCCTGGATTAAGGGATTAGGGTTTTGGTATCTACAGAATACCTAAAAACATTTTATATATTGTATGGTGAATGGTGAAATTAATACAATGAAGCATTGAAAGGTTTTCTCCCGGTTAAGGGTTTCCGGTATAAATCTTTGTGTACTATGTGTATGAGCCATTGATTAATTTTTGTTTTTCTTAAGAATCTATATGCATTGCTTTACTTCACAGGTTTAAAACGTACATGTGGTATCAGAGCTCATTTTTGGCTTCAGAGGGACGCCTTTGTTGTTGAGGGTTTGGCTCGATCTTGATAGATCAAGTTTATCTTGGGTCTGTGATAAACCTGGGTTTAGTGGGAGCTTTTGCAGTGGTGATTCGAGTGTAGAAAGAGGAATGGAGAGATCTTCTAGAATCAAGATAGATAAGTTCAATATTCAAAACTTTGAGCTATGGAAGCTCAAGATAGAGGACTTTTTTGTAGACAAAGAAAAATGGATTGATGTGGATCCTGGTACACATCCTACTGGTACGTAGCCTACTGGCACACGGTCAACTGGTACACAACCTACTAGTACACAAACTACTAGTACAACACCTATAGGTATGTCGAAGGAAAATTGGGAGAAGTTGGACAGAAGAGAAAGGAGTATTATTCGACTCTGCCTGGCAGATTTGGTGTTGTTAAATGTCTCGGGAGAATCTACAGCCAAGGAACTATGGGATAAGTTTGGGAATTTGTATCAATCAAAGTCCCTGGTAAACAAGTTGTTTCTTCGAAAGAAGTTGTATCATATTAGGATGGAAGATGGAGATTCTATGACAAAACATCTAAAGGATTTTAATACTCTGGCCAGTCAACTTGTCTCTGTTAATATTACAATTGCA
>JASDQU010438226.1:37278-55707 GCA_032191745.1 Picea mariana
CCCATGAGGTTTTCCCTATTTTCTCACGTTTTCAATGTTTTATTCTTAGATGCATTGTATAATGGGTACCTAACATTTCCTTGGTTGTCGAGACCCATTCATCATTTACGCCCTAGTAGTGTTCGGGGAGGTGTTGGAAATATTACACACTCACCTTGACAATTATTTTCCTAAGGTTGATAGTCCAATATTGAGAATGCTTCTTTAGATGATAATATTCTCTCTAGAGAATATTCCCCTACAAAATAGAGTGTTCCTCTTTAGTTTAGAGTCAATTACACTCGGTTAGACTAGTGGAAGTCAATCATGCATGGAAACCTTGGTTGTATCACCAACGGTTGCATATGTCTCTCTCACTTCCACACGTGTGATTTAGTTAACTAATGATTGCATGCATAAATTAACTTGGACTAGGTGGCATTTCACTCCAGTGTCCGTCAGTGAGTGTTTAGATCTCTCTAGATCACTACTATGGCTAATTAATTACTCATGTAGTTTGTTAGTATGTGTAAATTTACAAAGTCAAAACACCTTGTTTTGTTTATTGGTGAGTCTTGTAGTCATGTCTTGGTCTCTTAACAATCATGTGTCAAATTCCTAGGGTTACAGTTCCATGATGACTTGTCTTGGGTTTACTCATTTATGAATCAAGTTTGGGTTTAATTGAGTCATGTCTAAGGGAATTAGAGCATCATCTCAATTCATAGGTGAGTGGTTAATCTTGTTCATGGTCAAGTCAATTTGTCACATTGTTATCCCATAGTCCTTTGTCATCATTTGAAAATGGTGAGTCTTAAAGTTATTACATCATGTCTTTAAAAGAGTCATGGGAGAATGATATCACATGTACAAAAGGTTACCTAGGCTTTCCAATCCAAATTGTACCTTTAAGGGACTTGTAACCAATCAGTTTAACTTTTGTTGCAGAACCTCCTATCATTTCGCAACGACTAATTGTAAATGTCAAATCACTGCAGAAATACCTTATCTCCATAATGGTCAGGAAATAATGGGAGTAAGGTCATGGGAGTCATTGTTATCCTTGTCAATCTGGTTTATAGTATTATGGGCTATTTCCTTTTTGAAGTCATCAAAACTCGGATTTGTTGTGAAACTGCAGTTTGTTGCGAAAATACATGTTTGTTGTGAAAGTTCAATATGTTGCAAAATTTTAAAGCCTTGTATCATCCTTGAATGTCATTGAAGCTTTGTTTATTGCTACATATTTATCAGTCACTTTAACCCTATATGCCATCAAAACTTTGTTATCTTTCTCTGTTGTTAAATTCTTGTTTGCTGCGAAATTTATGTCTAGTTTGTTGTGAAATTCCTTGTTGCTAAAGCCCTATCTCTTGAATAAACCCTAAAGCTCTAGGATTTCTTGCACGTTGTTTAAATATTGCTACCCCCTACACCCACCATCATCATATCACTCTCCACCAATAGCCATGGAACATGACAAGCATGACAAACAAAAGAAGAAGAAGATATACAAGGGAGAAGATATAGTAAGGTTCAAACCCCAGGGTCTGCAATTGTTGGATTCAAATCCCATCTTTAGAGAATTCTTTCAAATAGTGGGATGCCTCACCTTCTATGAAAATTTGAAAGGAGGTAACATGGAGGTAGCTAAACAATTTTCTATGAATTTTGATGGAGTCAAAACAAGAGTTGGATCACTGGAATTTCAGGTCACGAAGCAGACAATTGCAATTGTTATATAAATGCCCCAGCAAGGTGAGAGGTGGTTTAAGGGGATGGAATTGGATTCTTCATACTATAATGTTTATTTTAATCGAGAACATCAGAACGAAAACCTGTCGAAAGAGGTGCCAAGAAACCATATGCTAGAACACCATGACAAGTTGTTGTGAGTAATCCAGAGATATTTCACTTGTGAGGGGTGTTTCAACATAGTGTACATGTACCATATCAGACTACTCGTGCATTTTATAGGTAATAAATCTTTAAATATTCCATATTATCTTTATAGAAGCTTGGGGAATATGGTTGACAAAGTAAAAGCAAAGTCTAATCAAGTTGAACCTAGTCTCTTTCATTTTAGTCTTATCAAACATTTAGTCCTTGAGGAGCTTAAGAAAACAAATGGAGAATAGAGTTCCTTTTTTTCTACATCAAGGTTTTGTGCAGAGACCATTAGTTCTCCACCATCTAAGGGAAATACCCCTTCCACAAATCATAAACAAGCTTCTAACAGATTGAAAAGGAAAAGAGGAAAAGATAAAGAACAGTAGCCTGTTGTAATTGAAAACCTTGAGACTACAACTAAACTTTCTCTCAGAAAAGGATCTAAGGAAAAGGGTAAGGAGCCATTGGAACAGGTTATGAAGACAACTGCAAACATTGAGGAAACCCATGACAGTAAGAGAAGTAATATGAAAGGAAAAAAGATTATTTCCACTCCTAAAGTTGCAGAAATGGAAAAACCCAAGAGACCTCTGAGTAGGTCAGCTATGAAGAAACTAATCCCTGCAGATGAAGCATCTCCTTGTCATGAAGCTGAGGATATTATGGAAGTTCAACCCCGATCAAAAAAAAAGGTGATGTTTAGTCCAAAATTACTTGACAAAGAAAAACTTAGCAGACCTCTAACTAGATCAACAACAAGAAGACAAACTCATGATGAAAATACCAGACCTGAGATACTTGTTCAATGTGTTGCTGAAAAAGTTGTTGAAGTTGAATCTCCTTCAGAATAATATAACATGAAAGTTAAGAGACTAAGGAAATAGTTAAAAGAATCTCAACATGTGATTGTACAACTGAGGGAAGAAAAAAAACAAATGAAAAGAAAGATAGTAGAACACTTGGATTTGTGTGAAGGAGGCTTGGAAAATAACAAGAGGATGGTTAAGAGATATCTGGCCCTACACAAACAAGTAAGAAACTTATACAGAAAAAATAAACATTACAGGAAAAGGATAGGTTGAGGAAGGAACAAACTGCAAAGAAGAATCCAGATTGGCTAGCTCAAGTGGCAGTGGAATGATTTGGTAATACTCAAGATATATCATGTTTTTGTTTTTTGTGAGGTCTGCTCAATTTTGGAGATGCTAGATCAATCCTGGAGCAGTTTTGCAACATCAACAATCAGGAACAGGGATTTCATAGCAACTTTACCAAATTTGTTGCGAAACTGTTGAAATAGATATTTCGCATCAAGTCTCCTGGTCGCTGCGAAATCACACAGTGAGCCCATGTTAAAGCATATCCAGCTGCCAGATGTGATGAGTTTTTCAAGTCATCATCAAGATCGAAAGATAAAAAAAAATTCCATTAAATATATGTAATCGAAATATGTTATGTTTGTATGAGTTAGTCAAGAATTTAAACCCTAAAATAAAGGAGTCTGTGGCAATTAATTAGCAATTAGTTAGTAATCAGTTGTAATCAATTGTAACTGATAAAATTAGAAACCCTAAATATTTCAACCTTCTTGAGCTAAAATGCAATGTAACTCTATATATGGTAAAGGAAATTAGGGTGAAGAGGTTCGGGACTTGAGGAAAAAGTCTCTTTGGTTCTTGTATATGTTTTTTGTGTTAATGAAAAGCTTTTGAGCAGAAATTCTTGGACATTTTGTCTCATATATTCTTGTGTTGGTAATATGCAATGTGTTTTCTTTGTGAATGTTTTCCAACTTGTTCATAATTATGTTTATTCCTCTATTTTGAATGAATGATTATAGATAGAGAATTCATATTTGATGCTCTTTATCTCACATTCAACTTCCTGCGTTAATATTTTGATATTGTAACAAAATTCATCTCATGACAGATGCTCTATTATAATTGATGTGTTGCTTTCTTCTCACCACCATACTACAATAGCTATGATGAGTGACAGATTGCTAGCTACCTAGCCTTTGAAGTGCTTTTGTTCATATTAACCATTTTTGAAAGCTTTGATTTGAAATCTATTTATTATGACTCCATGCCCAACGGGTGTTTCACTCAACCCTACCACCATATTTTGAAAACCTCACTCAATAGAATATCTAGTCATTGTGTTTATTAAATAACTAGTCTTTCTTGTGGTTGAGTTATCAGAGAGAGCCCTCTCTAGGTTGGAAGGGCTAGCTTCCAATATACAAGTCCGTTTGTGGTTACCTCTAGGTTTTCCTTCCACAGCCAAGGAAAATTATAGAGTGATAACATATCCTATATCTATTGTAAATTATTCACTCTTTGAGTGTGGAATACGGTTAATTGATATTCTTTCATTATTTCCTCCATTTTTGTCTTCTCTTCACACCATTTGCAAACTGTGTACGTTTTCATTGTTGGCTAGATCTTTTGTGCAGGTATCTCATAAACTCTACAATTATAAGTCCATTCGAATATATGTTCATGTTATAGGCATTGAATTTAGATGGGTATTGCATATCATTGTATTTTCTCATAGTTTAAATTAATTATCACTACATGTGTTAATTCTACCTTAGAATGCATGAATAGAGTAATTGATGCTTTCTGGAGTACCCCATCCCTTCAACAACAATACAAAAGGGGTTGGGTATATTACACCCATAGTCATAACTTAACTAAAAGATTTGTTTGGTCATCAAGTGAAGAAGTTAGCTGGATAAAATTGAATTTAATTTGATGGTTAGAAATAAATCCTTCAAAATAGCTAGATATCCCCATATCATGTTTTATAACATAAATAATTAGTATAAAATCATCGTCATTCTTTTGAAATGTGAAATAATTATCTATTTTTATAATAATTCCTTCACAACCCACAACTAAATATATAACATATAAAAACAAAAAACTATGCACATTTTAAACAAACAAAGTAGGAAAAAAAAAAAATTAATTTCTCGTGCCAATGCTCGCTCTTGATAATAAATACAAAAACATATTTATGTTCTTTGTCACTTGTTTAATAAAATAAACAAAAAAATGACTAAATAATTGTAATTATCTAAATTGTTAAATCCAATGGACCAAGTCAACTTGCTTATACAACTATAAACATTACTTTTTGGAAAGAAATGAAATATGTAATATAACTTAAAAAATAATTGAATTTTAATTGGTTTTTTTAACAATAATTGGGAGATATTATGTATTATGTAAAAGGATACAACAAATGCTCACATAAAATATATATCAAAAATGACTTTTTATCAGAAGATGACATTCCAAAAAGGAACATAGATTCAACATATAGTTGTAAATTACCAACAACTTTAAGTACAAAATTTCAAAAAAGTGCCTAACAATGTAGCTTTTATAGTATGTGCCTATGTTGGGCGCAAGCCTATTTTGAGGAAATACCTATTTTGGAGGATAAAACCTAGTTTTGGAGAAGAACAGTTGGCAGGAAAAGCAGCACGTGCGAGGGAAAGTCACATGCAAAGAAGGAAAGCATGCAAGGCATGAAGGCAGTAAGACCTAACCATGTTAGGGTTAGGGTTTTGGAATGTAACGGCTAATATGACTGTAAAATAGTATAAATAAGCACCTAGGAGGTCTAGGTCGGGGTTCCAAGTGTGGTTGTTTGCTAGTAGTAATTCGAGTTGTGAGCCATTGTGATACAATTTTGTAAGATGTTTATTTGTAGGAGAGTAAAGTAGTGAGATCGTGAGAGTTACATCACAGGTTGAGGAGACTGGTGTGATCTAGTCTGCCTCATAGAGGTTGTGGAATTGTTCATGATTGTATGATCGGGATTGTAGTGTGCACGATGCTATATTTTGCAGCAAACATAATAAAAGAGCCTAAGAAGCCATATCTTTGTGGATATAGCTCAAGAGGGGGTGAACCACGCTAAAACTTGTGTACTCTCTGATGAGTGAATGTGTGTTTACTTTATGTTAATGGTTGAAAATCTTTCATTCATGCTAATGATTTATTTACACATAATTGGTTAGCTCGATCTATTAAAATGCATGCATAAGCTTACAGATAAGTGGATCTTAATAATAATAGATTGAGTAAATAGTTTAAGGCTTGAGAAAGATCAGTTACAATCCCATATCCCCACTCTTTCTTGGACTGCAAGCACCTAAGCATTGCAGTCACCCATAGAACTATCTCATGTGAGACTACGCAGTGCATCCTGTGTGTTGTGTTGTCGTTTGGTTTACAAGGAGGAACGATAGTTTTAGAGGGTTTTGTTGGAAACCTATTCAGATGTGAACCTGGGTCAGCCAAGAAGTAGATATGAAGAGTAATAAACCAACAAATGGTTATGTTGTCGGCTGGAACTACATGGGATTGAGAGAATGGGATCCGTAGAAGATGCATGTAGATAATGGAGGCCGTGGACCCAATCATGATGGAGGAAGATTAGATCAGGCAGATCATGGAAACAGCTGGAAAGATGTGCAGTGGAGTACCCTACCAATATAAGATGAATAATAAGAAGAGAGCCATAGCAAATAGAGAGAGTTTGGAAAGTGATGAAGAAGAGGTAAAGGACCTATGGGATGTGGAGCAGATTGAAGAAATCATGAGTGTAACATATGAAAGGAAGACAAGAGGTCCAAGGGTATGGATAGAAGGTAGAAATCCCATCCATTTCAGTGTCAGTGTGGAACCCATAACCCCATGTGCGACTAGTACACCAGAAAGAACACCACCATTCAAACAACTGAATTTTAGTAGAAGAAAGACAGCAGGAAGTACATCCAATCAAGGAGCAGCAACTGGAGGAGCCAGTTTAGGAAGTAGTAGTCAAATATCTACACCGTGCAGAGGTAGTAGTTCATCACAGTTCAAGATGGAATGAGATGATCCCACCATCAGGTTACCAGAATTTTGGGGAGAGGCATTTGAGGACCCTAAAAAGCACTTGTTCATCTGCGAGAAGATATGGGAAGCAAAACAGATCATAGATGAGGATGCAAAACTTGCATAGTTAGCTATCACACTAAGAGACCATGCATTGTATTGGTACATGAGCCTAGCAGTAAATAGTCCACTAGGAACAATAAGGACGATTGCAGATGTCAAGAAGCTATTGTTAAATGAATTTCAGAAGCCGAGCTTAGAATATCAGTACATGAATGAGATTATTGAAATCAGATAAAAACCAAGTGAGTATGTTTGGGATATTGATCAGAGGTTCAAATGGTTGAAGGACAAGTTGAAATATGTCATGAGTGACTTGTAGCATAGACATCTCTTTGTGAATTCATTGTTACCACATTTAAAATATCCATTGAGACAACAAAAGCTTCAAACTCGGGAAGGGGCTCTGCACGCATCCTTACAACTGGAAGAGAATCAGTATTAGAAGACAGATCCAGCAATAGAAGAGAAGGAATATCTAAAGAACCTCACATTTCAACTGAACCAGAATAAGGGCAAAGAGAAAAAAGAAGTTGTTTGGTGTACCACATGCAAGACAGAAGGACGCCACAAGAATGAATGCCCAAATTTTGTGCAGTACATGGAAATAAGAATACCAAACCCTTTGTCAATAGGAGGACCATGGTGGGAGATCTGTAAGACACATGGGCATGATCCATATCATTGTCCCATGATGCAGAAGTATCATACAGTACCCAAGAATTCATACTGCAATTTTTTCAAATCAGTGGGTCATGATGATAAAGATTGTAGGACAATGGACATGATGAGGGAAAGAACTTCAAAAACCTATAGGGTGCAGAAAGAAATGATGATAGGGAAATTGTCACCTCAGTTTAACCAGGTACCACCTTCATACAACATTATGCAGCAGCAGTATAACATTGCACAGCCACAATATAATAATGTGAAACCACAGTATAACCTCGTCCAGTATAATCAGGTGCTTCAGTACAACGCACTGCGAGGAGATCGAATTGGCTACAGTGGTGGAGGATGGGGTAAAGGAGGATTTGGAAGAGGCAGAGGTCTAGTGGTGTGCCACAACTGAAAACAGCCAGGACATTATTCAAGGGAATGTCTACTTCCATGAACGACATGTATGTACTGTCGCGTAGCAGACCATGATATAGAAGATTCTATGACATTATTAGGGAAGATCTAGGATAAGAGGAATCAAAACAATAAGAATGCTTATTGGATCTCTAAAAAAGCCAGGGATGATGGAAGAAATATCAACATAGTCACACGAGGAGGTGCTAAGACAGGAACTGATGCAGTAAGACCGGATCCAACACAACACCAATGGGTGAAGAAAAATATTGAAAGATAGAAGCAGTTTGATGTGCGGAAAGAAAATGAGACATTCAAAGGAGTCCAGATAGGAGTTCCTCAAACAATATGTTGTGTCTACATCAACTACGTAGCATACTCAGAACGTACCTATTGGAGGCAAGTCAAAGGCCAAAGGGGGGAAGCATGGTGTTTTTGGGAAAGAAAGCATGCACAAGAAAAGTGGTAGCTGGAAGGAAACATAGCACGTGCGCATGCAAGGAAATAAACAACTGGAAGGAAGAAAAACACGCACACATGGGAGGAAGACCTAATGATGGTAGGGTTAGGGTTTTGGTAAGGTACTGTAAATGGTTGAAGAGCCTGAAAGATATAAATATAGATACTTAGGTATCATAATGGGTTCATTTCTGATTATTGTAGTTACGCATGAGTCGATGTGATATGTAATGTTTTGTTGTAAGACCTATTTTATAAGTTGTTGATCTAGAGAGGACGAGGGAGGGTAGATCTTGAGGGTTAGATCATAGGTTGTGGAGCATGGTGTGATCTAGTTCGCCTCATCTAATATCTCTCCCGATTGAGAAGGGTTGTAAGTGCACGGTGATGTAGATGCAAAAATAATATGATAAAAGAGTCAAGAGTCGAATATTTGTGGGCATAGCCCCAGGAGGGAGTGAATAATGGTAACATCTGTGTTGTGTGATGAATGTTTGCATCTCTTTTTGTCTGAAGCAGTTATTATTATGTTGAATGCATGAGTTGTTACATTGCTTGTTAAGTGATTTTGAAATATTGAAGGAATAAGCCTATGGATTTACTGCATAAATCATGAATAAAAGTATGTTGCATTTACAAGTCGTAATAATGGTTCAATATTTAGCTGGCTTATCTCACACTCAATCCTAGGTTGTAAACACCTGAGTCTTACAGCCACCCATTAAAGTTATCTAGGGTGAGACTGCACAGTGCATTATGTGTGTTGTGTTGCCTTCTAATTTACCAGGAGGACCGATAGTTTTAGAGGCTTTGTTGGAAACCCGAACATACATGAACCCTGGTTCAATAAACTCAATCAGAATAGAGGAGTAAGTTAAAACCAATAAATGGTTATGTTTTTGTTGGTAGGAACAGGAGAGGATTGAGTAAAGAAGATAACTTGAAGATCTGTCGGAATCATATCAAGAAAAGGTGAGGGAAGAGACCAATGAGCCATTAGGAGGGAATTTGAGGTTGTGGAATCCCACAAAAGAAGAAATTCAAACTTGGATAAGAACTAAGGAGCTAGAGTTTTCACAGAAAGACAATAGAAACCCTAGACTAACACCTCGTAAATATCTTGAGAAACATGTGTTTACTTATTTACAAGAAGTCTTTTTCTGCGATTTTCCACATCTATTACAGGAGTGGATACTAAGGTTGAAGGATAACCATGCAACGAACCGGATTTGACAGCTAGAGTGGACCCTAGTACAGATTGAGTAGCTTTAGCAGGTGAACAATAAGTTCACCCGCGCAGTATAATTTTGGCTTGACAGTATTGTGGTAGGGTTTATAACAGACTTTGCAGTCGACACAGTGAAGTCGTACAACGCATTGGAGCAAGAGTTTCTACGTGGACCCCGAGGAAGGTACATTAGATCCTTGTATAGTTCTATTAAGATATTGTTGTATAATAAAGGTGTAATGACAATGGAATCAGACAGCTAAATTTCGCTATGTGCATGGGGGAAGGGGGGAAGCACTGAAAGAAAGAGGAGAAATGGAAGGAGGAAAGGATAAGGGCAAGTAGGAAGAACCCTTGGACCCAATCATGATGGACGACAACTATATTAAGAAAATCATGGCAACAGCTGGAAAGATGCATAGCGGAGTACCCTACCAATACAAGGTGAATACCAAGAAGAGAGTCCTATCCACAAGGGAAGGATTGTCGAGTGATGAGGAAGAGGTAGAGGATCTCTGGGTTGTGGAGCAGATTGGGGAAATCATGTGTGCAATGTATGAGAGGAAGACGAGAGGTCCAAGAACAGGGAGAGAAGGTAGAAATCCTATCCATATTAATGTCAGTGTGGAACCCATAAACCCATGTGCGACTAATACACCAAAGAGAACACCACCTTTTCGACAACCAAAGTTCAGAAGTAGTTAGACAGCAAGAAGTACATCTACACAAGGAACAACAACTAGACGAGCCATTTCAGGCAGCACTAGTCAGGTATCTACACCACATGGAGGTAGTAGTTCAGCATTCATAATGGTAGGACATGATCCCACCATCAGGTTACCAGAATTTCGAGGAGAAGCAGCAAAAGACCCTAAGAAACAATTGTTTATTTGTGCAAAGATCTGGGAAGAAAAACAGATCACTGACAAAGATACCAAAATTGCACAGTTAGTGATTATGCTAAGAGACCGCGCACTAGACTGGTACATGAGTTTGGATGCAAACAGTGCCCCTGGGACAACAAGGACACTAGCAGACATTAAGAAGTTACCAATAGACAAGTTCCAGAAGACGAGCTCAAAAGATTAGTACATGAATGAGATGATCGAAATAAGAGAGAAATCAAAAGAGTTTGTATGGGAGATTGATCAGAGATTCAAGCGACTGAAGGGAAAGTTAAAATATCTCATGGCCGAAATGCAGCATAGACACTTGTTTGTCAATTCACTACTCCCACACTTAAAATATCCATTGCGACAACAGAAGTTCCAGAAGAAGGTAGAGGCTCTACAAGTAGCCTTGCAACTAGAAGAAAACCAGTACCAGCAAACAAACCCAGCGATCGAAGAGATGAAGGAGGACTTGAAGAATTTAACGTTTCAACTAAACCAGAATAAGAACAAAGACAAACGAGAAGTTTTTTGGTGTACCACATGTAGGATGGAAGGACACCACAAGAAAGATTGCCCAACATTCGTGCAATATATGGCAGTAGGAATTCCAAACTCATTACCCATAGGAGGACCATGGTGTGAAGTTTGTAAGAAACCGGGCCACGGCCCCTATCACTGCCCGATGATGCATAAATACTAGACAGTTTTGAAGAATTCATTCTCCACATTTTGCAAGTCAATGGGCCACGATGACAAAGATTACAGAACTATGGAGTTTATGTGAGAAAGGACATCAGACGCATATAGAGTGCAGGTGATCTAGGTGGATATCGGTGGCCACCCACCTTTTCCAACTGGCTCAAAACAGTTTTCTGGCAATTTTGGCAATTTACTATTTTTAGCAGGTTTTAACTTATGGGGCCATTTTGAGCACCCAAATGAAGGATTTTTGATATCAATGTTCTCAATGATAGCCAAAGGAATAATTGAGCCCCCAAAATTAATCTCCTCAACGATACCTTTCCAGCGAGATATTATATGCCTAAAATAGAGATCGTATGCAAAAGTTACGACCCCGAGAAGTTGAGATACTAACTTACCCAAACGGGGCCCACATGACTTTTGGCACTTCATCTCCTAAGGTTAGGTTTTTGGATGTCTAGGACTTTTGGAATTCCTGTTTATTGTAAAAAATGCCTTCAGATCCTCATTGTAATCATCTTCTTGCGAATGTGAGTAGCCATCACATCTCTTTTCAGAGATAAGCTGCCACCATTCTAGCGAGTCTTTCAATCTGTATTTTTACAGTCTCTGTACATTTCTTTCATTAATAGAAATTGTGTATTATTGTATCTCTGTGTTTATGGTTGCATCTCTGATATATTTATGTTATATTATTGGATATACGCAATATCTCTGTGCATTTCTTTATTATATCTCCGCTCTCATTTCGTGCCGAAAATAATCTGGATCAGCAGGCAGAAATGATGACAGGGCAAGCCGCACCACAATTTAACCCAGCTCCATCTCTATACAACACAACGTAGAAGCAGTATAATACTGTGCAACAACCATACAATAATGCGCAGCCATAGTACAACGCAACACAACCTTAGTACAATACCGCGCAGTATAATCAGGCACCTCAGTATAACGCGTCAAGAGGATATAAAGAAGGCTATAGAGGTGGAGGACGAGCAAGAGGAGGTTTCAGACGAGGTAGATGACCAGTGGTGTGTCACAATTGTCAACAACTATGACATTACGCAAGGGGATGTCCACTTCCACCAGCAACTTGTATGTATTTTCGCACATCAGACCATGATATAGAAGAATGTCTGACACTACTAGAAAAGATTCAGGAAAAGAGGAATCAGAACAACTAGAATGTTCAGTGGATTTCCACTGAAGCAAGTGATGAAGGACGGAACATTAACATAGTTACTCGGGGAGGAGCTAAAACAGGGGACAACATTGTTCGACAAGCACCAGCACAAAATCAATGAGTGAAAAAGAATGTCGAACCAAGGAAGCAGTTCGACGCGCAGAAGGAAAAGGAGATATTTAAGCAAGCCCAACAAGAATTTTAGAAGGAAGATATTGCGACGACTTCAACTACGCAACAAAGCAAGGAAACACCCAAATATGAAATGCCTTCGTTATTGGACCATACCAGTGAAATATAGTCTATGGGACAAGTAAGTACAATCAAAGGCTTTTTGCAATCATGTGTAAAGGTATTAAGTGATCTATCATTTGTGAAAATATTGCAAAACATACTAGAAAAATGTAGCATTGAGACGGAAGGAAAACTAGAACCAAAAACAGTCAATCACCTACACACAAGAAGAAGAACGAGTAGGGAATTTAGACTGAATGCCAACATTGGAGATTTCAATATGGGAGACATTATACTAGATCTAGGATCTGAAGTTAATGTACTACCAAATAAGACATGGAAATGCATGGGAGAGCCCACATTAGGGTATTCACCTATTCAATTGAAATTGGAAAACTAACACAGAGTCCTCCCGATAGGTAGATTGAAAGAAGTGACAGTAGACCTAGATGGAATGCACACTAAAGAAAATTTTGAAGTCATTGAAATAGTGGATGGCATGACACCTTACCTAACATTGCTTGGTCTGGATTGGGTGTTTGAAAACCAGGCCATAATCAACCTGAAGACCATAAAAATGACATTTGATTCAGAAGAATACAGGGTCATCATGCCATTAGACCCATCAAAAGGAGAGAGGTTTGTAGAACCTACTTGTTTGGACTTAGAGGAAATTGGCCAGTTGTACAGAACATCTGCGTGCGATGAGGATAATGTAAACCCAAATGTAAATGGGATACTCAGTTGACAGAGCATCACTTCCTATCCAACAGATTCAGATACTAGTTTAGAGAACTGGAAACAAAAGCTACACAAAGTATCCATAAGGAGATGTGCAAGACTAGACCTCGCAGTAAGATGGGTAGGCACAGAAATCATAGAACCACCCAGTTTCCATGGAGTAAATGATTTGGAAACATTCTTAGCACAGTATGAAGATGAAGTCTTAGAGAACCAAAGACTGTTAGCACTTGATCTAGCACTCAAGGCCACACTTGCACAATGGTGGAGCGCACACAAAGAGACAATCACATATTGGTACCAATGCAAGAGGTTACTGCGCAAAAGGTTCGGCGCAGAACAAAAAAACAATAAACAATAGAAGTATGATGGAAAACGAGCACCAGCGGAACACTTGGAGGAGTGTAGAACACTATGGAAAATGACACCTCCAGAAGAATGGCCTCATTAATTTATACATACTCTAGAGGGCATCCCAGCGAACTGGTATACAGACCAGAAATTGCACAAAGGAACTACAAATTGGATGATGTTGCAACAGAATTTCACCGTCACTTTCTCATTCGAGCATGAGAACCCCAACATAGATGTTGCTCTTAAAAAGATAAGAGGAGTGATATTCATCATGTTAGCGTCAGAAGTCACTCCTAGATTGTGGCAGGAGCAGAGCCCAACGCCCATCAATTTATGTCATGAATAATTTAATGGGGTGATTGGATGGATAGAGGACCAGGAAGATATTGCTCTAACTCAGAAAACCGGGCCCGGTATGTAACAACATAAGAGGTCTTGATCTAACTTCAGTCAGTGGGTTGATTCTAAAATGAGAAGATGGAAGACTTGGTAAGAGGAGTGAACAAGACTACCTTGGGCATCAGGCCTTTCGACAGCTTGAAGAGGAAAAACTCAAAACACAAGATCCTCTTGGTTCAGAGTTTCGGGAAACTGAAAGGTGACTTGACTGGATCTTCCAATTCCAAGTCATTCAGCGTTGAGAAAATACAAGAACTGATTAGAAACAATGCACTTATTACAGTGATCCAACATACATCATCCTATAATGGTGCAACTCAACTGGATCCTCCAATTCCAAGTGGTTCTAACACAGTGTAAACAGAGAGATGGAAAGAGGCTAACATTCATAAGGAAAGAAGTCTCAAGTGTCAATACATAACCAGGGCAACCGGTGCTTAGTCAAAACTTTACAATCGGGAGCCTAGCTCTACCATCGATGCTTACAAAAATACAAAACTGAGTACATATACTCCTAAACTTTCACCCAGCAGAGGCGTCTCAGGACTTTCAACGTGTGGCGTCCCCTCAGTCAAATCTGGTCTGCACTCCTTTGTCAGACATCACCTTAACTTTGCATGGCCTTTGCAGGGGGGGTAGCTGAAACATTAAAGGTTAAAATAGTGTGTGCAGACTCTTTTGGTCAGACAAGAACTTGGCATGGCTCCTTTGGAGAAAACCAACACACAGGACCATCTCGGGTAGACTGCCTGTTGGAACCTCCATGCTTTGCATTTAATGGGTGAGCTGAGGTTTCAACTACCTCCATCCACCTTCATTTATTTTTAGCAAGGACCAAGATCGAGGTCGAGCTGAATTGTTCTCTGGAGAACGCAATGATCCCTTCTGTAGCTAAACCCGGTGCTTCAGCCCTTTGCACAGTTTTTTCTATCACCCCCTGGTGACCACAGGCTGTGACCCTGTGCCTATCTTCAAAGGCACTTTCGGCATTTCACGTTTCAGTGATTTGAAATGCAGTGAAAAGATGAGCCCCTCTGTTCTCTCGAAGTCTCGGTAGTCGAAACGCTGAAATGGCTTGATCGTGCGCCATGCATCCTATTGGATGGACGGCCTAGATCAACCCTTGAATGAGTGTGGGACCATCTCTGGTCTGGACCCTTTCGACGTTTCAGGCTTCGGGGATTTCAAATGTAGCGAAAGGATGAGACCCTCTGTTCTCTCAAAGTCTTGGTAGCTGAAATGTCAAAATGGCTTGATCGTGCACCATGCGTCCTATTGGATGGACGGCCTAGATCAACACTTGAATGAATGTGGGACCGCCTCTGGCCTGGACCCTTTCGGTGTTTCGGGCTTCGGGGATTTGAAATGCAGTGAAAGGATGAGACCCTCTGTTCTCTCGAAGTCCTGGTAGCCGAAATGTCGAAATGGCTTGATCGTGCGCCACACGTCCTATTGGATGGATGGCCTAGATCAACACTTGAATGAATGTGGGACTACCTATGGCCTAGACCCTTTCGGAGTTTTGGGCTTCGGGGATTTGGAATGCAGCAAAAGGATGAGACCCTATGTTCTCTCGAAGTTCCAGTAGCCGAAATGCCGAAATGGCTTGATTGCTTCATGATTTTGGCCATAGGAGATGAGCTCAGGCACTTGACCACGTGCAACTCAGCAGCCCATACTTACCCGATAGTCGTCGATCTGCCCCATCTATGGATCTTCGTCATTGAAAGACAAAGTGCCCACTCACTTGATTTTAAGCCCGAAATGGGCTTCTTCTTTGTGTTGCGCTCGACGCTCATGGCTGTGACCTTTGAATAAAACACACTCGACCAGTTTTCAAATCTCACTTCTATGCATTTACACCAGGGGCCCGAAACCGGAAGAAATGCCAAATGGCAAGAATTTTTGCTAACCTTAGGCTCCATGGGGAATAGAGTCGTCCCTGTGATGCTCTAAGAACTCATATGCAGCTTCAGTGCCTTGCTGTTGGGCTATGGAGTCATCTATTAAGCCGAAAATAAATAAATAAACAACTAAAAGGACAATATTTACAAAACGAGGAGCCACCTTCGGCTCAAACAAAACATCTTTTTAGGAAATGCCCATTTACTGGGCCATTAAAAACTCCATCACCCTCCAAATCCTACAACTTATAAGTGTTATTCGAGAATACTTCAGTGATCCTAAAGGGACCGATCCAGAGGGCGTCAAACTTGTTGTGTTTGCCCCTATCCTGCCTGGGTGCATCCCACTTAAGCACCAAATCCCCGAGTTTGAATTCCTTCTTTGTGACCTTCCTGTCAAAATCCCGCTTGACTTTTTGTTGATGACTATGGGCCAGGTCTATCACCTGTTCCCTGATATGTTGCACCTCCACTATTTTATGAATCCTTCTAACTATATGATCTAGCTCTCCTTCAAGATCCTGGAAGAATTTCGCTACAGGTAATGCGAGTTGAGTGGGAAAAATAGTCTTTGTCCCATAAACCAGTTGAACAGGTGAGGTGCCCAGGGACTTTTTCCTTGTCACTCGATCGGCCCATAGAGCGAATTTGAGCTTTGAATCCTAGGCCCTCTTATTGTCCTCAACAATATTTTGATGAGCTTGATTAGGATTTTATTGGAAGACTCTGCCAATCCATTTCCTTGAGGATAATAGGGGGTGGAGTGAATCAGTGAAATTTTGAACTGCTCACAGAACTTAATCAGAGGCTCAGACCTGAAAGAAGCAGCATTATCAGTGACAATTCTACTAGGACAGCCAAATATGGCTATGATATCCTCCAGGAAGCTGATAATAACCTTGTGAGAAACACTCCTGGTGGGGGCTGCTTCTATCCACTTAGTGAAATAGTCTTTCACAGTCAGGATCCATCTGTGTTGGCCACTTGAAGGAGGATGAATCTCCCCAATGAAGTCCAACCCCCACTATTGAAAAGGTGTTAAAGCTACCACAGGCTTTAGTGGCAGCGAGCTGACATGCTGCTTTCCTAAGAACCTTTGGAATTTGATACAAGCTCTAACTTATCTGCAGATATCAGTGAACAAGGTGGGCTAGTAGTACCCAGCCCTAAGAATTTTGTGAGTTGTGGTCTTCCAAAAGTGATTCCCTCCACAAAGGCCGCCATGGAACTCAAACATAACTTTATGGGCCTCCTGTGGGCTCAGACACCTCAGCAACACCCATAGGGGGTCTCTCCAGTACAAGACTTGGTCAATGAGGCAATACCTTATCAACTTGAGCTTTAAATCTCTTTCCTTACTCTTACCCATTCCATCAGGAGGCTTTAGCTCTTGCAGAAAGTACAAAATGTCTCGGTACCAAGTGCATTCTACTAGTGATGAGCCGTCGTGAAAGATTTTGTTGGACGACTCAGCTGGCTGATTTTCTGAGTAAGTATTTATGAAGCTAACCCCCAAGGCCCTGCAATTGGATTTAGCCAACAGCTTGGCTAAACCCTGCCCTTTAACCAACTTGGTGGGCTTTATCTCTAGGTCAAACTCCAAAATCTTGGCGATCCATTTACCTCTTCTTCCATCTACGTCAGGTTGCATAAGGATATCTTTCACATATGTTGAAGGCATGTATGCAGTCACTTTTGAGTGCAATACATAGACTCTGAAAGCTTTGAGAGATTTTACTAAGGCATAAGCTTGTTTCTCCATGATTTCATACCTGATCTCTGCATCTCTTAATGCCTTGCTGAAGAAAGAAATGGGCTTCTCTCGACCTTCCTCGTTTTTCTACAACAAGACCATTGCTACTATATCAAAAGAAGCAAACGAAAAAATTAGAAAATCCTTGGAATAGTTAGGACTGATCAGCACAAGTGCCTCAGTCAATGCCCTTTTTATTTGGACGAAACATTCCCTGGGCTCAGCAATACATTTTACTTCATTCCCTTTCCTGAGCATGGTTGTGATGTGTTTCACCAATTCAGCAAAATTTGAGAAGAATCTCCTCAGAAAATTAATCTGCAAGATACCAGATATATAAAATATGCAAAACAGAAATAAAATGCTAGAAATGGCAGAATAACAGTAAAATATCCAGCATAATCTCCACAATAACACAAAAATGATATAAGAACAACAATAGAAATAGCACTTTGATTCAGAAAGCAATGTTCACAGGCCTCTTCAAGGGGGCAACCTCCAATCGAGTAGCACTCTGTTACAATAATCTCCAAGCTAGGGTTTTCATACCCTCGACCCTTATTTATACTAAACATGTCTATTAAGAGAAGCATCTAGAGGAAGATCCTTCTAGAAGCAGAAGCTTCTATTAGGTCTTCTTACATCTGCCTTATTCTATTTTATTGAAAGGCCTTATTAATA
>JASDQU010438226.1:69423-82295 GCA_032191745.1 Picea mariana
GGTATTGTAAATGGTTGAAGAGCCCAAAAGATATAAATATTGATACTGAGGTATCATGATGGGTTTGGTTCTGATTATTGTAGTTATGCATGAATCGATGTGATATGTAATGTTTTGCTTTAAGATCTATTTTTTATAAGATGTTGAGCTAGAGAGGACGAGGGAGGGTAGATATTGAGGGTTAGATCACAGGTTGTGGAGCCTGGTGCGATCTAGTCTGCCTCATCTAAAATCTCACCCGACTAAGAAGGGTTGTAAGCGTGCGGCGTTGTAGATGCGAAAATAATATAATAAAAGAGCTGAGAGCCGAATCTTTGTGGACATAGCCCCGGAAGGGGGTGAACCATGGTAGCATTTGTGTTGTGTGATGAATGTTTGCAGCTCTTGTTGTCTGAAGCAGTTATTATTATGTTGAATGCAGGAGTTGTTACATTACTTGTTAAGTGATTTTGCAATACTGAAGGAATAAGCCTATGTATTTACTGCATAAATCGTGAATAACAGTATGTTTCATTTACAAGTCATAATAATGCTTCAATGTTTAGATGGCTTATCTCACACTCAATCCTAGGTTATAAACACCTGATTCTTACAGCCACCCATTAAAGCTATCTCGGGTGAGACTGTGTAGCGCATTCTGTGTGTTGCGTTGCCTTCTGGTTTACCAGGAGGGCCAATAGTTTTAGAGGCTTTGTTGGAAACCCGAACAGACATGAACCTTGGGTCAATAAACTCAGTCAAAATAGAGGAGTAAGTTAAAACCAACAATACCAATGTATGATATTCCTTTATCAATGGATCACACCAGTGAAGCACCACCTTTAGTGCAAGTAAATACCATAAAGAATTTTCTGCAATCTTGTGTGAAGATACTGAATGACCCATCATATGTTTAAGTTTTGAAAAATATGTTAGAAAGATGTAACACATAGGTAGATGGGAAGTTAGAGCAGAAAACAGTCAATCACCTTCATACAAGAAGGAGGACAAGCAGAGAATTCAGACTGAATGCCAACATTGGAGATTTCAATATGGGGGATATTATACTAGATTTAGGCTCCGAGGTAAATGTGTTACCCAAGAAGACATGGCATTGTATGGGAGAGCCCACACTAGGCTATTCACTTGTCCAATTGAAGTTAGCAAACCAACACAGAGTTCTACTAATTGGAAAGCTTAAGGGTGTGACAGTAGATCTGGATGGAGTGCAAACTAAAGCAGACTTCAAAGTGATAAAAATAATTGATGGTACAACACCTTATCCAGCATTGCTTGACTTGGATTGGGAATTTGATAACTAGGCCATAATCAAATTGAAGACAAGGAATATGACTTTCAAATCAAGAGAATACAGAGTCATTGCGCCATTAGATCCATCATAAGGAGAAAGGTTTGTAGAGCCCACTTGCTTAGATCTGGAGGAAATAAACCAGCTATACAGAACCACCGTGCACAAACAAGACTATGTCAACCCAAATGAAGATGGGGTACTCAACTAGAGGAGCATCACATCATGTGCTTCTGATTTAGAGATAGGTTTGGAGAATTGGTAGCAAAGATTACATGAATATTCCACAAGAAGGTGCGCAAGAATAGACCGTGCAGTAAGATGGGTTGGCACAGAGATAAGAGAACCTCACAGTTTTCATGGAGTGTATGATTTAGAAGAATTTATGACCAAATATGAAGATGAAGTGTTAGAGAATCAAAGGCTCTTAGCCCTAAACATTGCACTCAAGAAAACACCTACAAGATGGTGGGGTGTGCATAAAGAAACAGTTAAGGACTGGTACCAATGTAAGCGACTACTACAAATTAGATTCGGTGCAAAGCATGGGAGCAATAAAATACAGAGATGTGATGGATAGGAGACACTAGCAGAACATTTGGAGAAGTGAAAAACAAAATGGAGGATGATGCCACCAGAGGAATGGCCTCATCACTTCATCCATACATTGGAAGGAATTCTTGAAAACCGGTATGTAGACCAGAAAATGCGCAGAGACACTACAGAATGGACAACATTACAACAAAATTTTATAGTAACCTTCTCATTTGAACATGAGAACCCCAACAATGATTCGGCACTAAAACAAATAAGAGGGATGATATTTATTGATGAACCAGAGGCTGAACTCATGACAGAATACAAACAAAAGAATAAGCAAACAGTCAAAGAACTATTGTCATGCTATCATGTGGAAGAAGAAGCACCAGATGGAGATGACCCGCACAATATTCATATTACAAAAATTGAAGGAGAAAGAGAGGTGGAAAGTCCCTCTTTGGAATCAGAAGTATTTGTTGCACCTATCAAAGTGAAGAAAGTCAACATTGGGACAACTCATAATCCTAAAATGGCAAGTATTGGAGACTATTGGGATGAACAAACAGTGGAAAGAATAACAGAGTTACTATGCGAATACAGTTCCATGTTCCCAATGACCTTTATAGAGATGAAAGGCATAGCAGGAGAACTAGGAGAGATGAAGATACCTCTCAAACCTGAGGCAAGACCTATCAGACAAAGACCTTACAGATTGAATCTAGTATACAAGCAGAAAGTAAAGGCTGAAATTGAAAAAATGTTAAAATCCAATATCATAGAAGCAGTAGAAGAATATGAATGGATAAGTCCTATGGTAGTGCGAGAAAAGAAACAAGGGGGGGTAAGGATATGTGTATATTTGAGAAAATTGAATGATGCTTGCTTACATGACCGTTTTCCCACCCCTTTCACAGATGAGGTATTAGAGAATGTGGGAGGCCAAGAAGCATACTCATTTACAAATGGATTCTCGGGTTACCATCATATCAAGATAGCTCCAGAAGATAGGTACAAGACTAGTTTTGCTACAGAATGGGGACCCTACCAGTACACAGTCATGCCTTTTGGGTTGAAGAAGGAACCAACCATATTTTCAAGAGTAGTCATAACTACTTTTAAAGAATTCATACATTAGTTCTTAGAAGTATATCTGGATGACTAGACTATATATAGTCTATTAAAAGATCATGTGGAAGTATTAAGGCTAATGTTGGAAAGATGCAGGTAGTGTCAAATATCATTAAATATCAAGAAGTGCATTTTTGGGACACCTTTTGGAATACTCTTGGGACATATAGTATGTAAACAAGGGTTATTGGTGGATCCTGCTAAGATTGCAGTCATTGTCAACTTACCACCACCAAAATTAGTGCGCTAGTTGAGAGCAACACTGGGACATATAGTCTATTACAAGAAATTCATAAAGGGATATGCCCAAATTATTGTGCCAATTGAAAAATTATTGAAGAAGGATGCCAGATTTCAGTGGAATGAAGATTTTCAACAAGGGTTGGACACTTTAAAAGAAAATATGGCCACAACACCTATCCTAGTATTCCCAGACTGGTAAAAGACATTCCAGGTGCATGTAGATGCATCAGTCATAGCAATTGGAGCAATTATGGCACAGCCAGGAGCAGAGGATTTAGACCATCCTATAGCCTTTGCAAGAAGAAAATTATCAAAATCAGAGCAGAATTACAACACCACAGAAAGAGAAGGCTTAGCAATGGTATATGCACTTCATAAGTTCAAACATTATTTGCTGGAAAAACATTTTAAGATGTTCAAAGATCATTTTTCCCTAAAATATTTAGTCAACAAGCCAGTGTTGGGGGGGAGGATTTGTAGATGGTTGTTGTTATTTCAAGAATTTGATTTTGAAGTGATAGTCAAACTAGGGAAGTTGAATGCAGGGCATGATCATCTATCAAGGGTCACTAACGGAGAGGAACCGACCAATTTGGAAGACAACTTCCCTGATGCGCAGTTGTCTTTAGTACAAATAGTTGATGAATATTTTTCCCATATCATTGAATATTTGAGCATAGGGATTACACCACAAGAATTTAGCACTGTGTAGAAGAAGAATCTGATAGTCAGAGCTGCTAACTATCAACCGATTGCAGGACACTTATATAAAATGGGCAAAGACAACATTTTGATAAGGTGTGTACTAGAGCATGAAAGGCCTAGAATTTTGGCAAAATCTCATGAGGGAATAGCTGGAGGACATTATGCAGGAAAATCTACCACACATAAGGTATTGTATGCAGGACTATGGTGGCCAACAATTCACAGATATGTTAAGGAATATTGCAAAAAATGTGATGTCTGTCAAAGGGTTGGTAAACCAAATAGAATGAATGAGATGCCCCTGAGACCACAAGTAACTTTGCAGGTATTTGAAAAATGGTCAATAGGATTTGTTGGGCCAATCCAGCCACCAGCAAAAAGGTTAGGAACAAGATATATCATTACTGCAACAAAATATTTAACAAGATGGGCAGAAGCAGCACTAGTCAAAGACTGCAACGTAGAGATAACAACACACTTCTTGTTTGAGCAAGTGATCACCATATTTGGATGTCCAAGAATGTTTATGAGTGACCAAGGTACTCACTTCATCAACAACACTATCAGGGCTATGAATGAGGAGTTTGAAGTCTATCACCAGAAGAGTACACCTTACCATCCTCAGGCAAATGGAACAGTACAAGCCTTCAATAAGATCTTGGAGAATGCTCTGACAAAGATCTGTAATGTCAACATGGATGATTGGGATTTGAAAATACTAGCAGTACTATGGGCCAACAGGACTCCATGCAATAATTTTACATGACATACACCATTTAGATTGGTGTATGGGAAGGAACTAGTAGTACCATTATAATTTCTGGTACCCAATGTGCGCGTAGCAGCAATTACCAACATGACCAAAAGAGGCGCAGTAAAGGAAAGGATAAATAAACTAATGGATATGGAAGAGGATAGAATTCTGGCAGGATTTCATCAATAAGTACACAGAGCAAGAGACAAATCTTGGCATGATAGACATATCAAGAAGAAGAATTTCAAGGAAGGAGACCTAGTCTTGCTCTATGACAGTAAATTTTTTCAACATCCTGTTAAGTTTAGAATTTATTGGATGTAGCCCTATGAAGTAAAGGTTGTCACAGATGGGGGATCTATGCAGCTAAAGTATATGGACGGAACATAACTAAAGGGAATGATCAATAGGAGTTGACTGAAACTGTACAGGGACAGTCGGCCTCCTAACAATTAAAAGTTATAGCGTCGTAAGAAAGATATGTACATAGTGTAATATAGTAGAAGTTAGGTTAGAAAAGTGACAAAAATAAATAAAAAGGAGAAAAAGAAGGAAAGATAAATACAAAAACAGAAAAGAAAGAAAATACAAAAATTATGGGAAAACATTGTGCGCAGAAAAAGTGGACTCAACACGACAACTGGAAAAAGGTCCACACGCAGCAGATGGGTAATAGAAAGAAAAATATTGCGCACTAACGAAAAATCATAACGGAAATGCACAGTGCACTTAAAAATTTCAACACACCGGAAAAAAGGACAAACGATCAGAAAAGCGAAAAAATGATGATTACGGTAAAAAGGCGCCAACTGGTGGCATTTACGAAATTAAATGGAACATACTCATAAATCTTTATTGCATTAATCACAGCCAAGAAATATTCTCCAAGAAGCTTCATAACATTAATGGCACCTTCTATATAAAGGGGCAACGCGGACAGATTACAACTTATTGTGAAATTGAAAACTTGCGATGATAGAGAGCACGCAGAGCCGAAGCGAATAGACAAGTGCACAATCCGAACCAGTCGAAGCCCATTTGGAAAAAAGTGAGCAATAAACATGATGGCACCACCAAAGATTGGTGCATCGATCCAAACAACGAGGAAAACCCATAGTGGTGTTAGAGTGCCTCATGAAACCGTGGAGGCTGAACAGGAAACCACACAGAGAGAGGAATTCATCGATGTTGATGTGATTCCCTCGCCATGAGTCAAACCAGCAAGCCCCACACTGGTGGAGGAAGAAACAGAAGCCCCAACAACAGCTGCCATGGAAATCGATTCACATGATGGTGCATAGGGCCACAAAACAAATGACGCAAACAACTTGCAGCAACCTACAAGGGCCGAAGAAGCCCAAAGAACAAATGGTGAAGCCAGCGCGAACACAGAGGCTGCGGCACCAAGACCACCACCTGAAGCAGGGTTTGCGCAGTAGCAGGAAGTTATGGTTGAAAACATAACCGGGTAGCCAGACTTGGGCATAGAGCACAGTCAAGCAGAGGTTGGGACCTCTAGAGCGTCGATCAAAAGAAAGGGCAAACATCCCATGGCGTGGTCCCCACGCAAGCAGCCCGACGTAGCCATCATACTACCGTGCATTCCAGAGGGAGTGCAGACCACACCAACACTTTTGGGGTACGTGGAAAAGTTGAAATATTCAGGCCACGATGTGCCCGACATTGGAAAATTCCCAGAATATGCACAGCAGGTATACATGGACAGCATAGGCATAGGACCCTTTGGCAACCCTATACTACAACCAAAACCATGGGCAATCGGCTTAACCAACACAGGTATCCTCAACTTGGTGGAAATTCCCCATTTTGGCAGGGGGAAGGAGGTAGACAACTGCATCAAGCAGTTAATGGTGGTCCTCCATGGAGGCTTCTTATGACTGGAGGAACCCATCTCAATCGATGTCGAGTTGATTACCTTCATCATAGTTCTGTCATCCATGGGAGATAGTCTTGCACAGTACCTGGATGATAAAACAAAGAAGAAATATCTTTCCGGGGAGATGAAGAAAACATACGGTAGAGAGAGAGGCTCACACGGTATAATCATAAAAAGAATCAATGACGCAGCCACGAGAATGGCCACAAAGCTTATGGCCTGCAAGATGCTAAGAAAGTGTCACAGGGAGGAAGTCCCTATAGGGGTTGATGCAGCTACAACATAGTGCGCCAATGGCACCATGCTTAGCTAGGCCTCTTATCTATTGAACTTGTTCCTCAATGACTACAAAGATGCACAGGACTTGGGGATAGACTTTCATTACTCTTGGTTGTTAATTTTGATAGCATTAGTCGGATGGAGGGAGCCACCATACTCTTATTTTTTCTATAGGATAGGTCGTTGTCGTGTAGCGCAGTATACCTCAATGGGGAGCACTTCGAACCCCAAGAGAAGAAGTGGAAACACAGGAACCTTTGCACGGTACTTCAGCGACATCCAACAAAGCATCACAAACACATGGAGGATCACTCTAGAGGTTGTCGCACAATACCAAGGTATCGCAAATTTTAGAGCCACGCACCACACCATGTGGATACAGACGCGCAGGGATCCAGCCAAGGAATGGTTGCAACTTCGATATTGCATCAACAGAGAAGATGTATAAATGGCGATGCACGAATGACAAGATGACTAAAAGATGCCAGTCATTACTAAGGAAGTGCCCACAAGAAAGGAGGTATAAGTAGGAGGATCTAAGACGCCTGCAGGAGATAGTGTTGAGCCCAAAAAGTTGAAGCCAAGTCAGAAGTCGACGTAGTAGAAGAAGGGGAGTGCGCCAAAGAAAGATGTGTAGGTGGGAAAAAAGGACACTGCCCCAGCACCAGAAGAACAAGGAATGGAGGATACAATGACACAAGAAACCCCCTCAACATCCAACCCACACAAAATAAGGCATCCCAAGCGACCAATCATACGTACAGAGGGGTTGCACAAGAAGGCCAAGGTGCACAAGCAACTGCCAGAGTACACGATTACTGGGGATGACATCGACCTTGTAGTAGAGAAAGTACAGGAACGTGCAGCTGAGGAGTTCGAAGACACCCAACACTAAATAGGTTGAATTCAAGATGAGTTGGTAGACATAAGGCAGGTCCTAGAGCAGATGAGAGAAATGCACAGGCCTGAAAGGGGAACAGATCCCTTCCCCACAGCAATAAAAGCAGAGGCAAGGACCACACTGAGCAAGCAAGATACCATCCATACTATAGCACAAGTGAGATCAAACTTCCAAGTCACATCCAACATGCTGCAGATGGATGAGACCCTAGCCCAGATACCACTGAAGGCGCAAGTAGAGTTGGTAATGGAAAGGATACCAACCAAGGCATTGTACAAGCTTCAAGTCAGTGTCACGCAGGAGGTTCAATCATTCGCAAGGACAAATGCAGCAGAATTGCAACATACGAAGAATGGCAAGGAAGCCTTATAATTGGTAGTTGAGTAGGTCAAGCTCGAAACCAAGGAGGAAAAAGAACACACAAACAAAATGGAACAGGGTCTGACAACGGTGTATAATCGCATCTCTGACAATGCACAAGCAGTAGAAATAAGTGTAGAGGAGAAGATCAACCTCATCGCATAGACATTCAATCAGTACACACATGAGATCGAGGAATTAAAGGAGAAGCTCAACCCCACGACTCCTCCAAAGCTGATAGAACAAAGGAAACAAGAAGCTACATTTCAATTAGGTGATATGGAGAAACAAGTCAACGTAGTAGCAGAACTGTTCGACCCAGCAAAGTAGCTCTGGATAGCATTGGAGGACGAAGAGTAGGTCCAACACTGAGACCAGGAAGAAGAAATAGAAAGCGCAACTATCCAAGAGCTCATACAAAAGAAGAAGACAATGAACATTACAGAGTGCTTAAAAGGCAATCAAGAATTAAAGAAGCTGCAGGCAGAGTTAAAAGCCCCACAGAGGCAGAAACAGGAGAGACAAGTAGAAGTGGAACCACTCCAAAAACAAGCAGCACAATTGATCGCACAACTAGAGGAGGAGAAGAAGAGCATGGCGTAGGCACACACAGAGAGCGCAGCACTGATCTAGGAGGAAATCATAACGCATTCAGTAGAGGAACTGACAGGAAAAGTTGTGCAGGTCCAGGCAAGAGGAAGGGAACTTGCAGACAAGTTCCACATCCTAGCAGAGGTTGTTTAGGGATCACACACTATCTAGGTGGCTCGGGACAAGCCACGTGTCAGTGTTGGGGGCATGTTGGGCGCGGGCCTATTTTGGAGGATAAAACCTAGTTTTGGAGAAGAACATTTGGCAAGAAAAGTAGCATGTGCGACGGAAAGTTGCACGCAAAGAAGGAAAACATGCAAGGCACGAAGACAGTAAAACCTAACCATGTTAGGGTTAGGTTTTTGGAATGTAATGGATAATAAGACTGTAAAATAGTATAAATAAGCACCTAGGAGGTCTAGGTCGGGGTTCCAAGTGTGGTTGTTTGCTAGTAGTAATTCGGATTGTGAGCCATTGTGATACAATTTTGTAAGTTGTTGAGTTGTAGGAGAGTAAAGTAGTGAGATTGTGAGGGTTAGATCATAGTTTGAGGAGCCTGGTGTGATCTAGTCCACCTCATATAGGTTGTGGAACCTTGTTCATGATTGTATGATCGGGATTGTACTGCACGCGGCACCATATTTTGAAGCAAACATAATAAAAGAGCCTAAGAAGCCAGATCTTTGTGGAACTAGCCCAGGAGGGGGTGAACCACGGTAAAGCCTGTGTACTATCTGATGAGTGAATGCATGTTTACTTTCTGTTAATGGTTGATCATCTTTAATTCCTGCTAATGATTGATTTACACATAATTGGTTAGCTAGATATATTAGAATGCATGTATAAGATTACAGATGAGTGGATCTTAGTAATAATAGATTGAGTAAACAATTTAAGGCTTGAGAAAGATCAGTTACAATCCCTAATCCCCACTCTTTCCTGGACTACAAGTGCCTGAGCATTGCAGTCACCCATAGAACTATCTCGGGTGAGACTTCACAGTGAATTCTGTGTGTTGTGTTGCCTTCTGGTTTACTAATAGGGTCGATAGTTTTAAAGGGTTTTGTTGGAAACTTGTTCAGATCTGAACCTGGGTCAGCCAAGAAGTAGATAGGAAGAGTAATAAACCAACAGCCTAAGAGCCTTATAATCTTGTAATACATAAAAAATTACACAATATCATGTGTACTAAAGGCTTCATTAGTTGCTTCTCTATTGGACTCCATCACCTGCATGTTTAAATCTGGTAGCCAGTGCATTGAATATTCCATGAATTTTTCAAAACTTGAATTCACAAAGTGTATCTAATTAAAAGATCCAACCTACTTTCCTCGTGAAACATTTTTTATACTACTGCAAAGAGTCACACATTCATCTTACACTGCTCTAATATGTCACTTCTATTACACCAAAATCCCCATTATAATTCCAAATTAAGTTGATACATCGATGTCTTGCTCTTGGATTTTCTATGAGACTAACTGGATTGAATTTCCATTGCCTTCAATTAGGCCCTCTCACCTCTTGTAATGTACGAGATGTAATATATTGTGCAGAAACGAGAATATTTAGCAAATATCAATGGAACAACCAAATATTGAGATAGCGATACCAGAAATAATACCTTTATTCAAAGAAAGCAATGTTCACTTGCCTCTTCAACGGGGCAACCTCCAATAGAGCAGAGCTCTATTTTTCTCAAGACAAAGCTCCTCATACCTCCTTCTCTTATTTATACTAATTCGATCTTCTAAAGAACATTCTAAAGGAAGATCTTTCTAGAAGCGGAAGCTTCTATTAGGTCTTCTTTCATTGATGTGTTCACATTTATTAAATAGGCCTTATTAACTAATGTTGACCTTTATTACATGGAAAACATATTATTCTACCTACATGAGGGGTTAGGGAGATTAGGTCCCTAACATGCCCTCCCCCTTGAAGAACGTCCTTGTCCTCAAGGCTTGAGATGAGGAAATTGTTGCAGAATGGTGGTCAACTACCAAGTGGCATCTTCTGGAGTTGTATCTTTCCATTGAACTAACACTTCTTTGACAGTGCGTCGACAGAGATGACACTCGCGCTAGTCCAAGACAACTTGTGATTGCAGCCAAATGGAACCCTCTTCATCCAACACGGGTAGACTGGTCTGAGTTTGACACTTACTTCCAATCATTTTCTTTAAGAACAAGACATGAAAAACATGATGGAACTTAGAATGACTGGGAAAAGCTAGCTGGTAGGCCACAGGCCCTATTCGCTTCAGAATTGTATAAGGACCATAAAATTTGGGAGTAAGTTTTTGATAATGTTTAGATTTAAGTGAAGTCTTCTTATAAGGTTGTAGATGAAGAAACACCTGGTTCCCTTCAGCAAATTGATGTTTTGAACGACAGTGATATGCTTGTTGCTTCATGTGATTATGATCCATGACCAAATTTTCTTTGAGGGTACAAAGAATGGCTTCTCGGACTATAGGATTTTTGTCAACATCCTGAACCTTCGAGACACCTGGCATGTACGAGAGAACCGACTGTGGATTTTGGCCGTAGACTCCTTCAAAAGGAGTCATGCGTGTAGTTGCGTGGTAAGATGTGTTGTACCACCATTCAACTAGGATTCACCATTGATCCCATTGGTTTTGTCTAATGCAAAACACCGCAAATATGCTTCCAAACATTTGTTAACAACTTCAGTTTGGCTATTAGTATGGGGATGATAGGTTGTGTTGAGATGCAATTGGGTTCCCTAACACTTGAATAATTCTTGCCAAAAATTGTTGGTGAAAGTTAGATCTTGGTCAGAGATAATAGAATGAGGCATGCCATGAAGTTTGAAAATATTATCCATGAAAATTTGAGCCATTGTGGATGCGGTGAATGGGTATTGTGGAGCATAGAAATGAGCATATTTGGAAATACAATCGACTACCACCATGATAATTGACTTATTTCCCAATTTAGGTAAGCCCACAATGAAATCCATAGAAATATCTCTCCAAATATGAAGGCCAATTGTGGGTGAAGCATGAAGCTTAGAAAGCACCGCTGATTTGAGTTGCAATTGTTTTCTTAAATACAAATGGCCTTTGTAGAAAATCTCTTCATTGTGCCAAGAGCACCCTAGAGAATTTAGAGAATGGTGTTGCAATTTTTGGATCATGTGAGAAATTTTGGGGTCTTACAACCATTCCTAACGAACATCTTGGAGCTAAGTTGGTACAATGAAGGAGAGGGAAAAGAGGGACCCTCCTTCTTCAAACATCCTGGGAAGAGCATCAACAACTACATTTTCCTTTACCTTCTTGTAAATGATCTCATAATCATATCCAAATAGCTTGGTCACCCATTTTTGTTGCTCTGGTGATGCAGGCCCCCCTATTCTCCCTCGGGGTTGCGCGACCTCCCGGTCAAGGATCTCCAATTCTCATAGATGAATCAGCTCCCTGAAACCTTAATGGTCTCCCTTGTGATTAAACACAGTCCATTGTCAGTCTTTTGGCACAGGTTCTATGACACCCACAACCTCTCCCCTCGCGCTGCTGAACTATCAAGGTCAAGGCACTAGCTCCTCTTTCATTAGCCCTTTCCCGTAGGTGACCTCGGCTATGTCCTCACGTAAACACATGATTGTGGGGTGGTGTAGAGTGGTTTGAGACCACATCACTTCTTTCCCCACAGTTCACTACCAACTGCCATGCGTCCTTTTGGAAATATTGTGGTTTCGATTGCGGTCCACTCCAAGATTTTTAAAACCCGAGCACTTTTTGTCCCCACAATTAAGCACGACCATCGATCTTGGGATCTCGAGCATTACGTCTTGATCGACGGCTAAGGTTTGTCCTCTTCTGCCTTGGTCAACTATAATTTAGCGACTCTTTTCCCCTTTTTGCACACACTCCCATATCTCCACGATCTATCGATGCGTTCCCTCCTTCCAAACCGATGACTACAATCGATTCTGCACTTCGGGCTTCGAGAGATTCAACTCTCAACTCTTGCTCCTCCGCAATACTTCCACCTAAATTTGATGATCTGTCTACATGTGTCCCTCATAGATCGACGGTTATGGATCACTTCTTCTCTTCGGGCTTCGGAAGTTTCAACTCTCAATTCTTGCTTCCTCCCGGAGTGCTTTCACCTGAAGACAACGATCTGTCAACGTGTGTCCCTCACAGATCGGTGGTTGT
>JASDQU010438226.1:102334-125428 GCA_032191745.1 Picea mariana
CATCATTGCGCTATTGATCTTGCTATCATTGGCAAACAAGTATACTCTCGTCGTGTTGATCTCACCGTCAATGACAAACAAGCATACTTTGCCTTCTCTCTGTAAATATGCCAACACACTTGTCCCTCTGAATGATGGATGGTCCCTGGTCTCTTCGGGACTTTGGTGAATCCTCACTCCTATGTGCACGTAGAGACATAAACCTCGTGCGCTTTTCCCAAATCCAACGGTCTGGAATGATCTCGCTCCCTCCTGGACGGATCTTATTCAATGACTTGTGAAACCTTCAGGACTTCATTTCCCTTGAAGATTTCTCCTGCTATATCTCTTGAGCTTTCTGTCTCTTGAACGCTTTGACTCTTTAGGGGATTACTTCAACACTTAGTCTAATTTTGGATCTGTACACTCCTTGCAACAGATTCTTATGCAAGACTTAGCTTCTTGTGGGCGACTGTGCACACCTTGCAGCAGTCCCTTTGCACTCCTTGCAAATGGAAATTTTACGCTATCTCTTCTGAGCTTATGAGTAGAAATAGACTCTGTCACTCCTCATAGTTTATTCTTACGAAAGACTTAAGTTCTTGCGGACGACTGTGCACACCTTGTAGTAGTCACTTTGCACTCCTTGCAAAGGGAAGTTTTGCACTATCTCTTGTGATCTTCTGAGTCGAAACAAAATCTGTCAACGCACTCCTTGCGGACTGTATGCACACCTTACATGAACTCAATGAATAGAAAACAATCGAAACTTATCCAAACACTTCACAGTTTCATATACTCAACAACATAATTCATTCATTCATGAAAACAAAATAATAGGGAGTTGTAAACAGTAGAAACACCATGCATTGGATCAATTTTCCTTTGTTATATTCATTCAAATGTAAATGGCTACAGCTATGGTAAAACAAGAACTAAAACTCAGCAACAACTAAATCACAACAAACTCCTACTAACTTGCAGCAACCTCATACGGGCATATAACACCTTTATTTATCTCAGAGGGTTCTTAGGGTTACCTCCGACTACTCGTCTTCTCAAAAAAAAAACCTAACTACTACTTAAGTTTCGTTACATTAAAGTCTAGGAGTGAAACTCTAAGATCATTCGTGATCATTCAGCTCCCAAGCATTTGATCTTCTTCAGTTTTCAATCATTTCAAAAAATATTTGTAGGGAACCCCAGCATTTAAGATTATGAATGATTCAAAGGCGCGCTAAGGCGTTGATTTGTCTCTCCACGTGTGCTTGTTGACGATGCTCTTACATCATACTCCCCTGGACAAAATTTCATGGACTCTTGTCCATGAGCTCCTGAACTGATTGTCCATGCTTCTGGATATCAGCTTCATTTACCCAACTTTCATCTTCTACTGGGTGTCCCTTCCACTTGACCAAATATTCAAAATAGGTCTTCCTCCTGGTCTTCTTGCCAATCCTCTGATCAACGATCTTCTCCATCTGTGGATTTTCTGCTACAGGCATTTGCTTTTCCCATTGAATCTCTTTCTGATCTTTTGTTTCTCCTGCTTCATCTCCCATGTAAGGATACGGGTTTGATATGTTTAATATGGGTGATACACCCACATCATCTGGCAGCTCAATCTCATAGGCATTTGCATCAAACTTCCTTAAGATCTTACATGGTCCTATCTAATTCTTCATCTTCAACTTGTTATATGTTCCCCTTGGGAACCTTTCCTCCTTGACATGTGCCAGGACTTGATCTCCTACTTCAAATTGAAGCTCTCTTCAATGTTGATCAACTCTATGATTTTACTCTTGGCTAGAGTTTTGCAACTGCTCTCTGATCTAGATATGGAGCTTCTGCATTTCTACAGCAAAATCTTTTGCTCCAATGCTTCTGATCTCACTATTTTCTAAGTCTCTCAACTCAGCTACTCCTCTTGGCTACATTCCATATAGTATTTGGAATGGGATATTTCTAGTGCTCTTGTTTGGTGAGTCCTTGTATGAAAATTCTACTTGTGGCAGAATATGATCCCACTGACTATGATGCTCAGTGACCAGACTCCTCAATAAGTTTCCCAAACTTATGTTCACCACCTCAGTCTGTCCATTTGTCTGAGGGTGATAAGTTGAGCTGAAGGACAAATTTGTCCCCAACTTCTTCCATATTGTTCTCCAGAAATGACCAATGAATTTGGTATCTCTGTCTAAGACAATAATTTTGGGTAATCCATGAAGACGAACAACTTCCTTGAAAAATAAATTTGCAACATGTGTTGCATCACTAGTCTTCTGGCATGGGATAAAGTGTGCCATCTTTGAAAATCTATCCACCACCACAAATATGGAATCACATCCTCTTTGTGTTCTTGGAGGTCCCAACACAAAATCCATGCTTATTGCATCCCAAGGCCTCTCTAGTATTGGCAATGGTTGATACAACCCAGTGTTCTGTCTTTTTCCTTTTGCATGTTGGCAGATTCTACATATGTTTACAAATTTTGTCACTTTTTTCCTCATACTTAGCCAATAATACAAACTACTCAACTGTGCAAATGTCTTATCATGGCCGAAATGTCCAGCCAATCCTCCATTATGCTTTTCCTTCAAAATGTTATCCCTCATTGAGCATTTTGGTATGCACAATTGATTACCCGTGAACAACAATCCCTCTTGAATCATATACTATGTCCACTAGCTTATGTCTCTCAGCACAGGATTTGCAGATGCTTCATATGCTTCCTTGAAGTCTGGATCATCATTGTACATTTCCTTAAGGTGTTCAAAACCCAAGGTATTGACCTGAAATTCCTGCAGAATCAGACATCTCTTGCTCAATGCATCAACAACAATGCATCAACAACTTTGTTAGCATTACCAGAAATATGTTTTATGACAAAAGTAAAATTCTGCATAAACTCAATCCACTTTGCATGTCTCTGATTCAATTTCTCTTATCTGGTTATGAATTGTAAATCTTGGTTGTCGCTGTACAAGACAAATTCCTTTGGAACAAGGTAGTGCCTCCATTTTTTCAAGGCTTGAATTATGGCATAAAATTCCTTATCATATGTGGAGTAATTTCTCTTGGTCTCATTAAGCTTCTCACTGAAATATGCAACTGGTCTATTATGTTGGCTCAAGACTGCTCCAATTGCAACTCCACTTGCATCACATCTCACTTGAAATGTCTTTCCAAAATTTGGTAAGACCGGAATTGGTTGTTCTGTTATCTTCTTCTTCAATATATTGAATCTCCTCTCAGCCTCCTCTATCCATTTAAAATACTTGTGCCTCTTCTTCACTGTATCCATCATTGGTGCACAAATTCCACTAAAATTTCTTATGAACTTCCTATAGAAACTTGCTAATCCATGGAAGCTTCTTACTTCAAACATACTCCTTGGTGATGGCCATTCTTTTATTACTTTCACCTTCTCTGGATCCATCTTCAATTCATTTGAAGAGATCACAAAACCCAAGTAAATGAGTTATGTCTTCATAAAAGAGGACTTCTTCAGATTTATCAACAGCTTCTCCTGTTGTAGTCTCCTCATCACTAATGTCAGATGTCTCAAATGCTCCTCTTTAGTCTTGCTAAAAACCAATATATCATCCATATATACAACCACAAACATGCCAATGAATTCTTTCAGTATTTCATTCATCAGCCTCATAAAAATACTTGGAGGCAATTGTTAAGCCAAATGGCATAACAAGCCACTCATACAACCCTTCATTTTTGTTAAAGGATGTTTTCCACTCATCACCTTCTCTCATCCTTATCTGGTGATATCCACTTTTCAAATCTATCCTAGAGAAGAAATTTTCCCCACGTAAACAATCCATTAAGTCATCCATTCTTGGCAAAGGAAATCTATACCTAATGGTGATCTTGTTTATGGCTTTCGAGTCTGTACACATTCTCCATCCTCCATCCTTCTTTGGACTCAACACAGTTGGTACTGCGCATCAACTCAAGCTTTCTCTGACCAAACCCTTGTCTAACAAATCCTTGACTTGGTTCTTTACCTCTTCATTCTCTTGAGGTGTCAATATGTATGTTGCTTTGTTTGGAAGACTTGCTCCTGGTATCAAATCAATATGATGGCTAATACTTCTAATGGATGGAAATGAGTTAGGCAACTCGTCCACTACTATGTCAGCAAAATTGTCCAACAGTTCTTGAACTTCTTCAGGAAAATCATCCATTGAAGTACTTGTAAGGACAACTCTAGGTTTCCTCACCACAGCAAACTACATCTCTTATTCATTATTGACTTCTTTCAGGAGTTCCTTCCCACTCGTGAGAAGTATGCTTGTGTTGGCTTCTTCTTTTACTTTCTTCTCCTCTATTGGTAGCAACATGTGTGTCCTACCATTCTTCTCCAAGGTGTATGTATTTTTTCTCCCATCATGAATGACATTTTCGTCAAACTACCATGGTCTTCCCAACAAAACATGACATACATCCATGGGAATGACATCACACAGAATTTCATCTCTATATCCTCCTATCTTAATTTCAATGAGGCATTGTTTAGTGACCATTACCTGGTGTTCTTTCTGCAACCATGAGACTTTAAATGGCTTTGGATGTGCAGTTGTCTCCAGCTCCAATTTATCCACCATCTTTGTGGATACTAAGTTATAAGTTATTAGTGCTCTCACTATCAATTATCACCTTGCATACTCTATCTTTAGTCTTGCAAGTTGTCCTGAATAGATTGTTCATCTACACTAGCTTTTCAATTTATGGCTTTGGTTTTAAGAGAACCTTCCTCAGCATCAAGCATTTTCCATCCTCTGCACCTTCTTCTTCAACATCCCTTTTCTGTGATTCAAAAATGTGAGCTTCACCTCCTCCTTCTTTCTTTTTCTTGGGGCATTCCCAAGACATGTGTCTTGTCTTTCCACATGCATAACATCTTACTTCTCCTCCTTCGCTTCTTCCTCTTCCTCTAGAAGAACTTCTTCCACCACCTTGTCTTCCTCGGGAACTTCCTCCTCTTTCTGACTGACTATGTGGTTTCTCAGTCCCATATTTGGATTTTTGTGTCTTATCATGGGAAACTCCCTTGCCTTTAATTGGGATTTTGCCTCTGTTTCATTGACTCTGTTTCCTGGCCAACTTCTCCTCTACCTTCAGAGCAATCTGATAAGCATCCTCTACTGTCCTTACTGACATCATGATGATCTCATCCTGGATTTCATACCTCAGGCCATTTATGTACCAGGAAACTCTTTCCTCATCCTTCTCTCATTGTCCAGTCCTGATATTTAGTTTGTAGAAATCCTCTATGTATTCTTTCACTGTCATACCCTTCTGTCTCAGGTTCTACAACTACTTGAACAGATTTATCTAATAATCTTTGGGCATGAATTTATCCTTCAGCTTGGCTACCATTATGTCCCAATTCTTTATCTTTTGTTTTCCTTTGCTTCTCCTCTCAGCCTACAATTCATCCCACCACATTGTTGCATGTGCTTTCAGTCTGGTGACAGCATATCTCACCTTTTTCTCCTCATTGACATCTTCATAGTCGAAATATTTGTCCATGGATCTTATCCAATCCAATAATTCTTTCACATCCAGATTTCCTTCATACATCGGGATCTCTATCTTTTCTCTAGCTCCCAGTTTAAAAACTGCTCTCAACAAGCGTTCCTTGGCAACATTTTCCCATTCAACTTCTTCAACATCAATTTCTTCACTTTCTGCATCACTGATGTCCCCAACATTAGGTGCGCTCTTCTACGTTGCCTCCATCACCTCTAATCTTGCACGAAGTTCTCTCATATCTCTTTCTACAATGTGATTGGCTAAAGGTGGATCCACACGTCTCCTTGGTGGCATTGTGTTGACTGTCTCTCACACACAGAGTACACCTTCGAGCTCTCTTTCGCTTCTTGAAAATAATTTCAAGCTATGATACCACTTGATACAAGCCCCCCTATTCTCCCTCAGGGTTGCACGACCCCCCAGTCAAGGATCTTCAATTCTTAGATCCAAATCGGCTCCCTGAAACCTTAATGGTATCCCTTGTTATTAAACACAGGCCCTTTTCAATCTTTTGGTGTAGGTTATATGACACCCGCAACCTCTCCCTTCGCGTTGTTGAACTATCAGGGTCCATGCGCTAGCTCCTCTTCCGTTATCCCTTTCTCGTAAGTGACCTTGGCTATGTCCTCACATAAACACATGATTGTGAGGTGGCCTAGAGTCGTTTGAGACCACACTTATTTTCTCCCTGCATTTCACTAGTAGCTGCCACGCGTCCTTTTAGCGATACCATGGTTTCGATTGCGACCCGCTCCAAGATTTTTAAAACCCAAGCACCTTTTGTCCCCGCAATTAAACATGACTGTCAATCTTGGGATCTCAGGTGTTGCTTCTTGATTGATGGTTGAGGTCTATCTTATTCTGCCTTGGTCAGCTATCAATCAGTGACCCTTTTCCCCTTTTCGTACACACTCCCAGATCTCCACAATCGATCGACGCGTGCCATCCTTCCAAACCGACGGTTACGATCGATTTCACGCTTTGGGCTTCGGGAGTTTCAACTCTTAACTCTTTCTCCTCCACAATACTTCCACCCAAATTCGACGATCTGTTGATGTGTTTCCCTCACATATCGATGGTTGTGGCTTACTTCTGCTCTTCGGGCTTCAAGAGTTTCAACTCTCAATTCTTGCTTCCTCCTAGAGTGCTTTCACCTGAAGATGACGATCTGTTGATGCATGTCCCTCACAGATCGATGGTTGTGGTTTACTTTGGCTCTTCGGGCTTCGAGAGTCTCAACTCCTGAACACTCGATTTCTCCTAGAGTGCTTTCACCCGTAGTTCACAGATCTTTGTCGCATGTCCTTTTGAATCGGATAGCTACGATTTGCTTCAGCTATTCAGTATTTGGGGATCTCAACTTCTACACACTGACTTCCTCCCAAAGTGGTTTCATCTGAAGTCAACGATCTATTGGCACGTACCTCCTAGTGACCAACGGTCATGATCTATTTCTGCTCTTCAGCGGTTTTGCTTTCTCTTTGTCCACAAAACTCCTGAAGTTCTTTTGCTCTGAAGTTATGGATCTTACAACATCTGCCCCTCTGGATGATGGATGGTCCCTGGTCTCTTTGGGACTTCGGTGAATCCTCTCTCCTATGTGCATGCAAAGACGTAAACCTCATGTGCTTTTCCCAAATCCAATGGTCTAGAATGATCCCGCTCCCTCCTGGACAGATCTTAGTCGATGACTCGTGAAACCTTCATAACTTTGGTTCCCTTTAAGATTTCTCCCTCTATCTCTCTTGAGATTTCTTTCTCTCGAACCCTTTGACTCCTTAGGGGGTTACTTCAACACTTAGTCGAATTTCGAATCTGTTCACTCCTTGCAACAGATTCTTACGCAAGACTTAGCTTCTTGCGAGCGACTGTGCACACCTTGCAGCAGTCCCTTTGCACTCCTTGCAAATGGAAATTTTACGCTATCTCTTCTTAGCTTATGAGTCGAAACAAACTTTGTCACTCCTCACAGAAGATTCTTATGCAAGACTTAAGTTCGTGTGGACGACTGTGCACACCTTGCAGTAGTCACTTTGCACTCCTTGCAAAGGGAAGTTTCACGCTATCTCTTCTGAGCTTCTGAGTCGAAACTGACTCTATCAACACACTCCTTGCAGACTATATGCACACCTTGCATGAACTAAACGAAGAGAAAACAATCGAAACTTATCCAAACTCTTCACAGTTTCATATACTCAACCACATAATTCATTCATTCATGAAAACAAAATAACAGGGAGTTGTAGACAGTAGCAACACCATGCATTGGATCAATTTTCCTCTGTTATATTCATTCAAATGTAAATGGTTACATCTATTACAAAACAAGAACTAAAAATCAACAACAACTAAATCACAGCAAACTCCTACTAACTTGCAACAGCCTCATACGGGCATACAACACCTCTATTTATCTCAGAGGGTTCTTAGGGTTCCCTCCGACTACTCGTCTTCTCGGGAAAAAAAACCTAACTACTACTTAAGTTTCGTTTCATTAAAGTCTAGGAGTGAAACTCCTAGATCATCCATGATCATTCAGCTCCCAAGCATTTGACCTTCTTCAGTTTTCAATCATTTCAAAAAATATTTGCAGGGAACGCTAGCATTTAATATTTGAATGATTCTAAGGTGCTGAGTTGTCTCTCCACGTGTGCTTGTTGATGATGCTCCTGCATCATCCGAGGATGAAATTCGATGTTCCATAAAATACTTGAGTCTCTGATGATCAGTTTTAATTTGGAAGTGTTGCCTCTGTTATCACACAGATTGTAGGTTGGGCAAAGCCCGACCCAATCCACAAACATGGGACAATTGTGAGAGTACCTACCCACTGTCACCTTAGATGGACACTCTCCTCACTTTAGTGATGATGAAAATCACCACAAGGGGGTAATCCCGGTGACCCTAGGGGGGTTGCGATGGAAAGTGAGATGATGGAAAATGAAACCCATATAGATCAAAGTAAGAAGTGGAAAATGGATTGATTAAGAGTCTTGTTGGTGAGGGTAGGTTTCCAAAGTGAAGTGTACCTGCAAGAGAGTGTTATACCTGCCCGAGACAAGACAAAATATGGATATACAAGACAAATAATCAAGTGGAAAAGCAAGTGAATCTTGTTGTCCTATATTGCATTAGTAAACAAGAATATATATCAGCAGGTAAATGATAACAGTAGCTGTAAAATGTATCACCTAAAGTCGAGTAAATGATGCAAAAGACTAAGTTAGCAATGACTAGTTTAACTCGAGTGTAATAGAGCAAGACTTAAGTGACAATAGAGGGTTGTTAGGTAGTGTTTTCAAAGTATTATTGTAACAGCCAAGTGGCTGTAGAAAAATATTGCGACAATAAAAAATTCTACTCGAAGAAACCAACAAACAACTTGCCCAACAAATAGCCAATACCAAGTAGATTAACAATAACAACTTGTAAGCAAATTCCAATGGTAGATTAGTGAGTAAAGTAAGAGTTTAAGAGTGTTTTGCTGTAGCCCTAATGGTTTTAGCATAAACTTGTAATAGCTTCAAGATTTAATTAACCAAGCTAGACGCCTTAGTGGCCCAAGCAAGCTAAAAGCATGTAAAATTGATTCCACTTCAAACAATTGAAATATCTTGAAAAATCATGCATACCAATGCAAGTATTTTATTTCTCCAATGCAATTTTCAGATTAGTGCTTTGAGTCTATTGGGTAAATGGAGTCTTGGTTATAAAAGTTGGATCCACAATATCTCTAGGGGTGTAAGCCATTTTACTCCCTAGAGCATGCAAAACCAACAAAGGTAAATCTAGGAGGGTGTAAGCCCTTTTACTCCTCTTAGTAACCTTGTAAAAATTGACTTATCAAAAAGAAAATAAGATGGACCTTGGTGGAGGGTGTATCCCCTTATACTCCTCCAAGGGTTTTAGGCAAGTATAACATGAAACCAGAAGAAAATACCAACAAAATGTAGAAATTTCCTTACCAATTTCACAAGATAGCAAGATAAACCCTAGCTCTACCAATTAAATTCCATCCACATGCAAGAACACAAGCCTCCAAGAGGTGAGTGTTGACACTTAAAAGCGCAACATTGGGTACCATGCTCGCAAATGATTTCCAAGCCTTGTTACTTTATTATATTATTAATACACTAGTAGGTGAGACCCCTTTTGTGACTTATGGCACTATGGCAGAGAAGCGACACTTATATTTTGTTTGCCTATGTGTTGGTTGCAACACAAATTATATAGCTTATTCACTTCAGATCGTGGTTAAAATGCTTATGATAAGAAATTATGGGAAAGATAGTTAAAACAATGAAAAATTTAGCCTTGATTATCTCTTGCAAAATATGATATGTTGCTTTTATAGGTGAAGGAATAATACTCCAGTTTGAATTTGACTTACATGGATTATGTGGTGTATGGGTGACCACCCCAACCTTTTCTACAATTGTGGTGTGCATTGTTTTGATGGCAATGTTAGTGGAATCCCTAAGCAAATAAACATTTGTTAATAATATGGGGGCAAGGGTTGGTGTATTTTGGAATTTGGACATATGCAAACTTTGGATTATTGGGTTTGTATTGTCAAATGGAAATGGTAATGAGACGTGAGATGGAAAATGAACTTGGCTCGTAGTAGCCATGAATGAAGGCCAAGGGAGAAGTAATGGCAGTAAATGCAAGTCATTCTTACTCTCCTCAATCCCGCCACCCTAGCCATTTGCATTGTGCTCTGTTAGTTGTTGCTGCTCTGACTTGCTCGGTCGGAAGAGGTATACAACCTCATCTTTTCTCCTTGTGCCATCTTTTACAGGTATGGGGTTTCTCTTACTTCTCCATCCATGAACTTCAATCTGTCATTAAATCAAATGTTGGCTCTTGTTGCTCATGGTCTGTGTAATTCTCAAGATGTCACTGTGTATTTATTGGTTGCAAACTTTGGTTTCTTGCGGTGATTGTTCTAAGATTATTGGCATTAAAGAAGGTCATGGTGCCTTTGTTGCATGTAATTGATCACATTTTTGTTGAAAAAGGGGTTGTGGTTGGGCCTACCTTGATTATGGTTCTTTGTTTGGTTTTCCTCCCTATCGAATGGGTCCTCTCTACCTTACCTCTGTGTTTTACGAATACTTCGCCTATAGGTTGATATTATGGTCTATGTGGCTAATGCACCCGCACCATAACCTCGACCTTGTGACTATGAATGTGAGGCACCTTGGAGTGAACCTATCGTTTTGTATACCTACCAAACCCTCAGTTTATTTGGCCCGTTGTCTCTACCACTTACTACCATTGTCGCATATCGAACCCTGCGCATTACTGTGAAGGCATTGCTTACCCAGAATTTGATGGAAGCATTGTTCTTGTTCTTTTACTTAGGCACGGGTTTAAGTGGTCACTTGCTTGGAAATTATGGAAGAAGTGTTGCACTCACCTATTCACATGAAGTTACAGTATGTTGAAGCTTATGGTTCTAATAGCAAATGTTTCATATCTTGGTTGAATTGTCATATCTTATTATTTGTGAAAGAACATGCGTATGAGATGTCTGATGCTCGAATTGAATAATATGCACCAGAATGGAAATAAAAAAACGGGAGGATGCAGTGAATGGTGTTTCGATTAAATGATGGCTATGAGATTTGTTTTGGGGCGCTTTGCATGACTCTTGGGATTTAAAGGACCTTTGTTGGGGTTGATGTTATGAATCGTGGCTCGTCTATTCCAAGATTATTGTTGTATTCTTGTAGCGATTATGATGTTGTTCGTTTTGATTATGTTATATAATGATAGTATTGATATCAAGGTTATTCTGGTTACATAAAATTATGGGCATATCCAATCTTTTACTGTGTAATACAGTTCGGAAGCCAGTGAGCAATTTTGTTAAGAAGGCATCAGTATTGGGTTATTGTTTTGGAAAAAGAGTATTGTATAAATTTTAAAATTTTGGACAAAAAGATAGTTTGATTGTAAATTTGCATCAGAGATAGCATGTTTTAATATTTCACTTGAACAATATCCGTAAAATTTCCCTATCATTCTACCATTTTTCACTAATTACACTCCCTCCACAATCCCTATTTCGCTTGTTTCATCCATTTTCTGTGATATTAATTTTAAAGATGGGTTTGTGTTGAAATAAGAAGAAGTTGATATGGCAAGGATTGAGGATTGTTATTTTTTATATCTTCAAATACACAGTTGATTGTCTTATTAATGTTAATTGTCTTATTAATTGTTGAAGAGTATTTGTATATTGATCCCCACCATTCTATCATTTTTTCACTAATTACACTCCCTCCATATTTCCCATGAACCCTATTGTTGGTCCTAAGGCCTACACCTGACTGCTAAAGGGAAAAGCTAGGCCACCTCAAGTTTGTAGTGATTTTTTTTTTTTTTAACAAATAGGTCTTGTTGGTAAGCTTAAGGATAGGTTTTCAAAGATGGTGCTCTGGTAGGACAGGCCACAGTATAAAAGTAGGTTCTCCTTTGCTAATGGTATGGGTATTAAATGACAATTGAGGGTATGAAAAGACAAATGTGGACAATAACAACAAGCAATGCAATGAATCAATTTATGTGTGAAAACTAAGACCTAAAATAGTATCTCAAGACTTAGACAAACATATGGATGAAAATCATTCAACGGGTTGCAAAAATAGTGTATCTTTCGTTGAACAATGGTTGTATAACAGGTTGCATAATCAGCAAAAGATGAACTAAAACAATAGCTGAAAGAATAAGGAAATGTACATTGCACACATTACAAAATATGCATTCAAGATAAGAATCAACACATAAAGATTTGAGTAAGAAAGCACAACTATCATCAACATATATTCACTAGGTAGAAAACTTTACAATTAACTGAGCAAGTCCAATTCTTCTGCTACTTCTACTTTCCTTCCAGAACTCCCAACCCCCAAAACATACAAAGACTACATATTTAACAGAGTTGCAGAGGTTCCCATCCATATGGGATTGAGACCTAACTCTAGATAATTGTTTGTAGAACAAACTATTAATTTAACTAAAACATTGCATGGAGTACAACATGTATACTTCCTACTGGACTCAATCAACAGAGTGGTTCTTATCACACACAGAAGACCACTTATTAATTCAACCTAAAGGATTATGGAACTGATCAACTGAAAACTATTGTTGTCTCTGAGACAGAACTGATGCATGCGTTGGATGAACTGTGATTGGCAGAAAAACTAGGAGTGACAAAACAGAGTTCTGTATCGAGCCCTGGCATGTCTGTGAACTGTTTGATGCTTCTTAGAGGGTAACTAGACGCATGGGCAGATCTCCACTTGATCTGCCTCTTCACTAAATTTTTGGAGCGATCTGTAACTCAAACCGAGACATAACCCTTTGTCTGTGTCTGAGATCTCGGCCATTAAGTGCACTTTGTTTCGAATCGCCAACTACCATCTGTACTTTCGAAAAGCTTTGCTGGAAAGGTCGTCAGCCCACCGGTCATGGAAGGAGATGTGGAGTCAAGCATCCAATAGGGGATGATATGACTGGATGTGGATTACGTGGAGGTGATAGGTGATATGGAGAGTAGTCGAAAGAACAGGTGGCAAAATTTGAGTGGTAGGGGGAGTGTGAGTGGAGGTGAGTGGAGGTGACACGATGACCTGATGTCATATAAGCATGTGATTGCGGAAGTTGTTGAGGGTGGTTTGGGTCCACATCGCTCCGACCCTCGCAATCCCCTATACATTGCCATGTACCTTTCCAACAATACCATGGTTTTTATTGCGGGACCGCTCAAGGATTTTAATGTTTGTGCATTTTTTGTCCCCACAATGAAGTGTGATCGTTGATCTTGTCGTAATTTGTGATCTGGGTGGCCCAGCTACTTTATCTCCCCTACTAGAGTTCTATCTATCTGTCATATTAGAACTCCCCTTTCTGATTTAGCAATGGTTCCAATTTAGATGCAAAGTTGGTATGATTCTCAGAATAGTACAGGCTCGGAGTGACGTGGCAATCTCTCGGTACTTCGGCTGATATTCCTTTCTTACCTGCTACAAAGATCAACGGTTCTTGTTGATTTGAGATCAATAGTCCGCAATTACTTCAAGATTTCAGGCTTCGGGCCTTTTCAACACATAGTCCTTACAATCCTCCAGAATGCCTTATTTTTGAAGTAAGAGATTTGCCTCCACGTGACCTCTAGATTTGGACAATCCAAATTCACTTCGAGAGTTCGGGCTTCAGGAGTTTTCATCTCCCTTCTCGTGCAATCCTCTAAAGTTTCGCATATCCGAAGTGGGAGATCTGTTGTCGTGTGTCCTCGTTGATGGACAACCAAGATTCATATCGGGACTTCGAATAATTCTTGCTCTAATTCTTTGCAAACCTTCCAGAGTGCTAAGTCTCCGAAGTGAAATATTTGCCTCCACGTGTCCTCTAGATTTGGACGGTCCAGATTCACTTCGGGAGTTCGGGTGTTCAAGATTCCTTTACTCACTCAGCTTCTGCTTGTTTCCTTCCAGAGTACAAGATCTCATGACACGTGTCCCTTTCTTGAAGATCAATGATCCTGAGCGATTGCGAGCTCACAACTTGCAGAAACTTTAATTTGCTTCATGATCCCCACAATGCCTCCCCACCGTCGATCTCTCTCCAATGAAATCTGATGGTCGTGACTTAATCTTTGCTTAATCTGACAGCTGAAAATTGAACTCATTTGTTTGCTTGTATTTAAGCCTGACATGGCCTGCTCTGATTCACTGTCAACTCTACGGGAGCTTATTGAGCTTTCAAAAGATTTGTCAAACCTATTCGTCTCCTGCGCACATACAAAGACTTGGTGGACTTGCATCTTTCCATTAGTGAAAAGATGATGACATACATTTGAAACCCAAACCAAAACATGTGATCCTTTTTCAAGAAAGCAAGCAAAATGGTGCAAAGTAGGCAATGACAGATAGGGTCATGATGTTGAATGAGTAGAAAAAATGGAGCATAAGCTAAGCAAGAAACCACAAGAGTCAGAATTGAAGGATGGATAGGGTAAAGGAGGGAAAAGGGCAAGGGTGCAGACCTAGTTTACAACATTGGATCCAACTGGGGATAGCTCGCCCCTATGAGGTCCTGAGAACTCTAGATTGATGCCTTCGGATTAAACAACTGATCTTGCCTTCCATTACTTACCTTTGTTTCTGTCTGCCAACCCTGTGTATCTGCTATTGTGCCTCAGCCATGCATTTTATTGAACTGAAAACTGAAAATACACTGCAGTTCCTTTGTTGGCCTATGGAGTCTTTATTCACACACAACTAACTAATCAAAAGAAACAATAAAAGGAAATCATCTATGGTACAAGAGGGGCCTTCCCTCATCCTTAAACAAAGTAGTGTTTCAGGAAGCACCCATTTACTGGGCCTCCAAAGATCTCTACATCATCTAGATTGTGTAAGATAAACGTATTATTGCCTAGAGCTTCAACCACCTTAAAAGGGCCAAACCAGAGGTTGTCAAGTTTACCATGCTTGGACTTGTCATCCCTTTTGGCATCCCACCTTAATACCAGGTCACCTTTTTGAAAGATCTCCTTCTTGGTTTTCTTGTCAAAGATTGACTTGATCTTGTTTTGATATGCTTCTGTCCTCTACTCCAATGCTTCTCTCTTTTGTTGAACTTCTATAACCTGGAAGATTCTTCTTTGGATGTCATTTGGCTCCTCAATCTCCTCCTGCAAGAATTTTAGGACTGGTATACCAAGCTGAGTGGGAAAAAAAATGTTTATGCCATAAACAAGCTGAAATGGCGAGGTTCCCAAAGACTTCTTGGTGTTGATTATGTCGGCCCACAAAGCATACTTGAGCTTAGAGTCCCAGGATTTCTTGTTTTCAGTCAACAACTTCTTGATAATCCCAAAGAGAGTTTTATTTGATGATTTTGCCAAACCATTCCCTTGAGGGTAATAGGGTGTGGAATGTGTCAAGGAAATGTTATGACTGTCACAGAAGTCAATCATGGATTTGGACTTGAATGCTTGGGAATTGTCTGTCACAAGCTTGCTGGGGTAGCCAAATCCAACAAAAATATTAGTTTCCAGGAAATTCATGATCACCTTGTCAGTGGTATTCCTGGTGGGCACAACCTCGATCCACTTGGTGAAATAGTCTGTGGTAGTGAGAATCCACCTATGTTTCCCATTGGAGGGTGGGCTTATCTCACCTATGAATTCTAACTCCCATTGTTTAAATGGAACATTGGCAGTGATAGGTTTTAGGGGTAGTGATAGTAACTTGTGTTTTCCTGCAAATATCTGACATTCATTGCAAGCCCTGACAGTAGAAAATACATCAGAGAAAAGGGTGGGCTAGTAGTACCCTGCCCTTAGGATCTTGAGAGCTATGGCCTTCCAGTGTTGGTGTCCTCCACATACTCCTATATGCATTTCTATTGTGACTTGTTCGGCTTCATTTTCATCAAGGCATTTTAATAGGATGCCAGCAAGATCCCTCCAATACAAGCTCTAGTTTGAAATACAGAATTTGATAGCATTCAATTTGAGAGATGTGCCCTTTGTCTTATTGACATTTGGTGGACATTCTAGATGTTGCAGAAAATAAATGATGTTTTTATACCATGGTGAAGAGGAGTAGTGTTCAAATACATGTAAGTTGTCTTGCCCTGGCTATATGAGGGGTGTATCTGATTGGGTGAAGATTTGATGCAATTCTAGCACCTTATAGTTTGATTCTGATAACAACTTGGCAAGTCCTTGTCTCGTGATCATCTTGGTGGGTTTTATGTGCAGGTCATACTCCAATAGTCTGACAACCCACTTCTGTCTTTTTCCCTCACTGTCTGGCTGGACCAGAATCTCTTTGACACTGCTGCTAGGAACAAAGGTTGTTATGCTATACTGTAACACATAAACCCTGAAGGCTTTGAGTGCTTTGACCAGTGCATAAGCCTATTTCTCTAATATATCATACTTCATCTCAGCATCTCAGAGGGCTCTGCTAAAAAAGGCTATGGGTTTTTCATGCCCTTCTTCATTTTTTTACAGTAGCACAGCAGCAATGGTCTCCTCTGAAGCAAAAGAGAAGATGAGGAAATCTTTGGTATAGTCAGGGTCGGCTAATATAGGGGCTTCAACTAAAGCCTGCTTGATCCTTTGGAATGTTTATTTTTCCTCTAGTGACCATTTTATCACAGCATCTTTCTTCAACATGTTAGTGATAGGCTTCAAAATTTCAGCAAAATTTGGCACAAAGCACCTGAGGAAGTTTATCTTACCAATAAAAGACTTGACAATATTTTTATTTCTGGGGATCTCAATCTCTTGAATGGCACAAACCCTCTTTTGATCAATTTTTATACCTACTTCTGATATGATGTGGCCCAGGAGCTTTCTGTCTGGCATGGCAAAGTGAGACTTCCTAGGATCGAGAGATATTCCATATCTCCTGCATTTCTTGAAAACCTGCTCCAGATGTTGCAAATGTTCATCATCAGACTTGGAGAAAATTATGATGTCATCCAAGTATATAATCATAAAATTGTCTTTTTCCCCCACGAAAGCTATGTCCATGGCCCTCTAGAAAGTGGCCCTTGCATTCATCAGCTCAAAGGGCATCTTGTCATACATGAATGTTCCCCATGGGGTGGTGAATGTTGTTTTTTCTTTATCCTCTTCACACACTACTATCTGGTTATAACCAGAGTATCCATCTAATAAGCAAATTATGTTTGCACCTACCACCCTCTGTAAAATATGATCCATCTTGGGGAGGGGGTAATTGTCTTTTAGAGAACACTTGTTGAGATTTCAGAAATCAACACACAAGCGTATTTCGCCGTTCTTCTTCCTTATAGGTACTAAGTTGGCCACCTAGTTTGAGTACCTCAATGGTACAATAATATTGGCATCCAACATTTTTTTCAGCTCTTTCTCAATTATGGACATCAACATGGGATTAAATTGTCGAATATTATGTCTGAATGGCTTGGAGCTAGCCTTTAGGAGGGTCTTGAGTTGGATGATGTCAGTGTCAAATGTCTTCAAATTCTCATAGGACCATGCAAAAATATCAACAAACTTTTTTATGAGACTGACATACCTGCCCTTTTGTTCTGCAGCTATTGCTTTAAACAGCTTGATGATCTTGGGATTCTTAGTTGATCCATAAGATCTAACTTTTAGTGCTTTTAAAAGACATACGAATGCTCAACATGTATACGAAACATTTTACATGTAAATATCTAAGTAATATGAAACTGTGATACTAAAACAGAATGAAGATAACAGCAAAATGAAAACATGAACAGAGTGAAAAACACAGCAGAAAAGAGAGTCACAAATGTTGAATTTGTTAACGGAGTTTACCCCCTTCACTGGGCTACGTCTCCGGGTCCCTCTCCAATGGGTACCGATCCAATTAAATCTTAAAAAATGGTACAATTGATTACAGGAACATCTCCAGCAGACTATGAAACAGGAATACTGTGCAGCGTCCTCAAAACTACAAGTTCTGGAAATTATAAAGCTTTCAACAGTAGGAAAACTACTACAGAACGTAGTTGACTCTATAATGCAACAGCACAAAATGTTTCCAAAAAACTCTCTCATGCGTACTGGCTGAACAATGGCAATATATCACATAGCTCCATCTCGATTCTATTCCTCGTGCATTAGTTCCAACTGCGAAATGCCCATCAAGCAACAGAAAAATACTTGAACGTGGCTGAAACCCCTCGAAATGTGGCCAAAATCTCGTTTATTAAAGCGTGCAGTGGGAGGATAAGTACTGGTTCGACTCATCTGCTTTATGTTCCATGGATCTATGCCACAGAATGGACATCATCCCCAGGCTGTTCCAACAAATCGCATTAAACTGTGCACAAAACGTTGCAACGGATGTGCTATCCGTCAGTTGACTGCGCACCCTCGGGCTTAATATTTCCTGTTACTGTTTGATGGTCGAGCTGACTGCCAGGACTGAGCCGACTAACCGTGAGATGTTACCATTTACCCATCAAATGGCATATGACTTGACTATGCACCATTTCTTAACCGCCAATGGTTGATGTTGCAACATTGCGTGGGCTTGGCTCATATGTTAAACGATATCCATCGACCTGTGCACAAAGCATAGCATATATGTATGGGACATCACATATATGTGACCATTGCAACTCGTTGGTTCCATAGACTTCTGTTAAAATATGACATATATATATGTGACGAAGCTTAGTCATAAGTCAATTCATAGGGCAAGTAACATATGCTATAACTTTGCTAAAGACTATAATGCTCTAACCCCTTTTCCAAGGTGGCAAAGTCTTGATACCAAACCTGGCTGCCATTGTACCATTTTTTTCTTTATCTTGGATCGGTGTTACTTTGAAGAAGAATGACCCCCTGGATCATTAGTGGTCCCAATATTGCAATCTGTTATCTCTTCTTCTTGATTCTTCATGGCAGCTCCTTTGTAAACATCATTACTGTCAAACAACCTTTCCAATGGCACTAGTCCTCTTGGAATGTGATTGGTTTTCAGCTCCACAATATCATGACCAGCTACTGTCTTCAGTAGATGAGATGTTTGTTGACCTTCTAATTCATCATTTTCACTTTCTTGGCTTCCTTGGTCAATTGAGATATTGGAGAATTCATCAATGTTGTGTAGAAATATCTGCAGCTCTAGATCATCATTAAAGACTTGACAGTGCTTTATGTTATCTGGTATGGTTGTTATATGCCTGATCTCTACCTGATATTTAATATTTGGGCTAGTGGGAGGCCTGAAAGTGCTAGCAGCTACGACCAGAGAATCTGCCTTCTGGTTCTGCTCTCTGGAAATGAAGGAAGTGTTAAATGCTAGAAAGAAATTATCGATCATATCCCATACCTTGTTTTGGTATTGCTTTAGCCTTTGTTGCTTAGCTTGATAGATGTTCCTCACTTTATTGATGGTCAACTCAGAATCACCAAAAACTGCTAGATAGTCAATGGACATGTCTTTGGCAGCTCTCAATCCCAGTACCAAAGCTTCATATTCAGCTATATTATTAGTAGTTTCAAACTCCAGCTTATAAGAGAGTGTTATTACCTCTTCTGAAGGGGAAATGAGGAGTATACTTGCCCCAAATCCTTCCTTTGATGAAGAGCCATCGAAATATATCTTCCATACTGTGTTTTGTTGACCTGGCAATGACTGATCTCTACGTTGGCTAACTGATATTTTAGGTTCATCATCATTTAAATGAAAAATAGATGAGTCGATCTCATCCTCAACAACATAAATTAGGTGATTGCTTGGGTTATGATGGTCACTAACAATGTAGGCCAACCTCACTTCTCTGTATAGCCTCTTATGTTCTCCTCCAAACACAAGGATGGTGGCATAAGTGAGGTCCATTTGCAATGATCCTCCAACCTTCTTAGCCCAAGCTCTAGATAAGAGCATACCAAAATTTATGGGAATTTCAGCCACCACAATGTCCATCACTACACTCTTCATGGGTAACTATGCCAAAGAAACCACCATATCCTTTATCAATCCTAGACATTTTACTTTCTTAGAATCAAAGGAGTATAGGTCCTAGTAAGGTTTGGTGATCTCCAAACCTAGTTCTTCCATAACAACTTTAGGCATGACATTGTGTGAGGCTCCTGAGCCCATAAGACAATTATGCAGGATCTTTTCATGAACATTTAAAGATATGTAGAATGGTGGAGAAGCATCATATCCATCCTCAATATGTGGACCTGTTGTAAAGGCTGGGTTTTCATCCTGCAAACTGATTACATCAGAAGATACACTAGGAGCAACTGGCTGCAGAAATTTCATGATAGATTTTTTGAAAGGTTCATTCTTCATCAATTATGTCAAAGGCACGGGGATCTTAATCTTACTCAATTCATGTTCTAGGATGAAAGAGGTTGGTGGCCTATCAGATTCTTTTATTTCAGGGACTGCAGATTTAGATGGGGTCAGTGGCTAAGTTTTAGATGGCATACCTTTACTTGGTTTTGGCTTGGGAGGGACTTCAACCTATTTGTTTTGATCAGAGGTAGTGGCTTTGGGAGCCCCTACTCTTGTCCTCAAATCATATTTCTTTTGGGGTTGTCCTTGAATAACTCCCTCTTCACCTATCTGATTATCAAATTGATTAGATAGTTGTGCTACCTCATATTCTTGTTGTGTTAGGTGGCTAGGATAATAATTTGTTTCATTGAAAACCACAACAGTATCATCCACAACTTGATTGTCTACATCCATCTCCTCAATCTGATTGTTTTGAAAATGAGGCACTACCCTTTGATCATCAAAATTTCTCCTTTCTCTCTGCATTATTTGAGGGGCATCATAAGGCCTTCTAAATTGGTTTGGATTTCTATTTCCAACCCCTTGAAAAGCTCTGTTTGGTTTTTTAGATTCCCACTTCATCTTAGTTATTTCAGATGTCAGATCCTTCAAAGTTTTGGTCATTTCATCAAGTTTGGGATCAGATGTGGCTGGGTTAGAGGAGGCAGGGGAATCCTCTCTCTGTTTCTTCTTATCTTTATCATATCTGGTCTTTAATCCGTCTAAGGCCAAGATATTAGATTCGACCTCAATGGTTGCTTCCTGCATGGACAATAGTGTGGTGGATCATCTCTCTCTCAACAAGAGAGAGAAATCTGCATCAAATGCATTAGCATAAGCGATCTTGGTAGAGGCTTCAGTTGGTTTGATCTCATCTGGGATTCTACCATACATCTTATTGAATCTCTTGGTGAAATTTGAAATAGATTCACAATTCTTTCTCTTTAGGGCCCCAAACTCAGCGATGTAGTAGAGATAATCTCTCCTATCTCCCCATTGTCTTATGAAAGTTTCATCCAACACCTCAATATCTGCAATGAAGGCTGGAGGAAGACCCATGAACCATTTTCTCACTTCCCCATCCAAACTCTACACAAACAACCTCATCCACACATCTGCATAATCAATGTTAAAGTTGTTTGCAAATCTATAGAAGGCTACCAGATGTTCCTCAACAGTGACTTCACCTTCCCCATTATACCTGGGTAAATATTTCATGTAATATGTGGTTGGGAGGGCATGTAAGCCTACAGGTAGAACTAGGGGTGCATATATGGCAGCAATTATGACATCCATCCTGTTAGCAGCAGCCATGGCTTGGGTAACAGGGATCTAAAGATTTATGGGAGCTACAGGAGTGGATGATGGATTGGATGATGAAGTAGAGTTAGGAGTTGAAGATGTCTGAGGCTCCTTAGAATTATGATTCTTAGGGCTAGCAAATTCAAGTTGCTCGTGATGATGAAGAGAAGTAGAGTCTTTGTGAACAACTTTTCCCTTGAGGGGGGAGGTATATCTCTGAGCTATGGTGGATTTCCTTAGTTTCCTTTCTGGCTCAGAAACTATTGTGTCCTTCTCAGGGTTATGATGAGCCTTGGTGGCTTTACTGTGTTCATATTTGGATCTGTTGAATCCATTTTTGGGTGCCAGTATTTATATTGTAAATTCTACTCAGTGGAGTCGCCAGGTGAAAGATGGCAATTTGTTTGTGTCTGATCTTTGTTCACCATCAAAGGTCGGAGTTAATCAATGTCATTCTCCCAGGGAAAGATATTGTGTTACTCTGTTCCCCAACAATGGTGCCAGAATATGTTGGTCCTAAGGTCTTCACCTGACTGCTAAAGGGCAAAGCTAGGCCACCTCAAGTTTGTAGTGATTGGTTTTTGTTTTTTTTACAAGTAGGTTTTGTTGGTAAGCTTAAGGACAGGTTTTCAAAGGTGGTGCTTTGGTAGGACAGGCCAGAGTATAAAAGTATTTTCTCCTTTGCTAATGGTATGAGTATTAAATGACAATTGAGGGTATGAAAAGACAAACGCAGACAATAACAACAAGCAATGTAATGAATCACTTGTTGTGTGAAAACTAAGACCTAAAATAATATCTCAAGACTTAGAAAAACATCTGGATGCAAATCATTTAATAGGTTGCAAAAATAGAGGATCTTTTGTTAAACAATGGTTGTATAACAGGTTGCATAATCAGCAAAAGATAAATTAAAACAATAGCTGAAAGAATAAGGAAATGTACATTGCACACATCACAAAAACTGCATTCAAGATAAGAATCAACACATAAAGATTTGGGTAAGAAAACACAATTGTCATCAACATATATTCACTAGGTAGAAAACTTTACAATTAACTGAGCAGGTCCAGTTCTTCTGCTACTTCTACTTTCCTTCCAGAACTCCCAACTCCCAAAGCATACAAAGACTGCATATTTAACAGATTTGCAAAGGTTCTCGTCCGTATGGGATTGAGACATAACTCTAAATAACTGTTTGTAGAACAAACTATTAATTTAACTAAACATTGCATGGAGTACATCATGTATACATCCTACTGGACTTAATCAACAAAGTGGTTCTTATCACACACATAAGACCACTTATTAATTCAACCTAAAGAATTATGGAACTGGTCAACTAAAAACTACTACTGTCTCTGAGACAGAACTGATTCATGCGCTGGATGAACTGTGATTCGCAAAACTACTAGGA
>JASDQU010438227.1:0-11065 GCA_032191745.1 Picea mariana
GGTAAACATAAAAAGGGAAAAAGGGAACAGAAGGGGAAAAGGGAAAAGTCAAACTTAGTAAAGTATCCACCATTTAAGATCTTTCTGATTTAAACTGAACTAGAAATTTAATGGTCGGGAAAGTCATTAAAACATGTAAGAGAATTTGGGGACACCTAGGAGTGATTCTAGGAGTAACTCTAGGTCGGTGAGGGAAATAAAGATAATTAATTAGTTAAAGAAATTAATTTATGGAGAAATGAAGGGGATGGGTGACACTTGTATAGGGAGGAATGTTTAGGAATTAATTTTTAAAAACTTAACTAAACAAGATTTTTGGAAAGTAAGGAACCATGAAACTATATATAATGAAGGAAGGAGATGGAGGTTGGATCTCTTCTGTTTGCGTAACGTTACGCTGCAAAAATATCTACTTGACTAAATTAACTTGTGGGAGTTGGGATACCCAGATCGGTGAGGAGTGGTAGCTCGGCCTTGCGAGGCGAGCTAGGAGCTAGTCGAAATCTCTGGATAGTGAGTGTGTGGCCCCTTTGCGGCTTGGGGGGCTAAGGGGAAGAAGAGTACCCCTAGCATTGGCTGGGAGGTACCAGTGTAGTCTCATCGATCGACATGCATGGAGTTGCAAGGAGCACGTGGGACATCCACTCCGAATAGGCAATGGTACACTTTCTTCATTTTGTATGGTAAATTGTTTTAGAACTTATGGTTGAATCTGCATTTTTACTTGGGTGAGTGACCTAATTGTCTAGAAGGTTTTTGAAATTTTCTTAGCCTAGCTCGATGATAGATCGGTTCCAATGGATTCATTTCCCCACACGTCTTGACCACCTTGCTGTGTTGATTATGACCTTCGTGGTTGTTTAGCCTTCGTCCCTAGCTCACCAGTCCTCGCCTGAGCAGTCAACCAAGATCCTGATCTACGGTCGTCGCCTTAGCGTTAAAATACCTATGGATCTCAATGCCCTACTTTTTGATGTGAGGATGATGAGCAAAGGATGAACCTATTAGTCGTCTACCCTTGATGTTTTTCCTTGGCTGATTTTTTATTCCACCATCTGGAAACAACCTTTGCGTGTGGATTATCTTGTGTCCTGGTTGGTTTTCTCTATGCCTTTATTGATAGAACCCCTCCAATCATTCCATGACCCTTCGCATTGGATCCTTGTGTTCTCTTACTGTTGTCTGCGTTGTATTAGGGTATTCTGCCAATGAAAAATGAAATGAATTCATCTCTGCATTTTACATTGGGTATTATGGCAATGAAAAATGAAATGATTTATGGTCTGCATTTTTATTTTGGGTATTCTGGCAATGAGAAATGAAATGAATTCATCTCTGCATTTTACAGTGGGTATTCTGGCAATGAAAAACGAAATGAATTCATCTCTGCATTTTACATTGGGTATTCTAGCAATGAAAAATGAAATGATTTATGGTCTGCATTTTTATTTTGTATTTTGGTGATGGAAAAGAGGAATTATTCTTGTCTGCATTTTGTTTTACCTTTGGGGCGATTTTTCCCTTGATGAAGACTGTGTTTTGCTTTAAAATTTTACTACCATTTGATTCCTGTTAATGACCATGTTTTTGCTTTTCAATTCATCAAATTTGCTATTGTGAAAGACCACGATTTGGCAATTAAAAACGGATTGTGTTGCATGTTGAAATCACCCACAATTTTATCCATTTATATCAAAACTTTACTTGTCGGAATGACCACATTTTTGATAATCAGAAGTTGACTGTGTTGCTGTAGAAATCATCCACGATTTTATCCATTTAAATCACAACTTTACTTGCTAGAATGACCACATTTTTTATAATCAGAAGTTGACTGTGTTGCTGTAGAAATCACCCACGATTTTATCCATTTAAATCACAACTTTAATTGTTGGAGTGACCACGTTTTTGATAATTAGAAATTTACTGTGTTGCCATCTTAATTGACCACGACTTGCCTTAATCATTGCTTGAGTTATTGTTGACTGACCAGGAGTTGGTCCTTCTATACTTTTGTTTGTCCCTTTTATCCTCCTTCACATTGAAAACATACCCAACGTTCTCTCTGCCAAGCTTTAAATACCACAGCAATGTTACTGGCCATGGTGATTATCATGTTAACTGCAATAATAAATGCTATTTTGTTGCCTTATTTATTACTAGAATAATTGTTGTATCAATGTTAATGGTTAGCAACCTCCTTTTTTTGTTAAAGGCCATGTTAATTGCAATATGAAATGCTATATTTTTTCCTTATTAATTGCCAGAACAATTGCTACAACAATGTTATTGGTCAGCAGATTCCTTCTATTGATTAAATGCCACAGCGAGTTAAATAGTTAACAGTTATATAAATCACCTGGTTATTGCGCTATGAATGGTTATGTTAACAGTCATACAAATTGCATTGTTAATGTTATATTAATTTTATGTTAACTAGAATGTTAAATGCCTTGTTATTGCTATATTACTTATTATGAAAATAGTCATGTAAACTATCTTGTTAATGCTATATTAATTGTCATGTAAATGCTATGATAATCACCTTGTTAAATTGCTACAACACTATTAATAGTTACCAGTTCCCTTCTCTATGATAGTAGACCGCTAGCATTGTTAGTTCGATCAATATAGCTAGACTACATGTTGAGATTTAATTTCTTATAAGTGCTAATGGTAGCATTCCACTTTAAGAATGTTATTGTTGTTATTCAAGTTTATGGCTAGTTGGATGGGGATTCAGATTAATATAGAATTGTCCATTAAGGTTTTAATAAATATTAAAATTTGTATGGTGAGTAAAGAATAGATTGCAAATTTTAGACTTGCTAATTTAGATATGTAATTGATGTTAGTTGGATTTATAGATATCGCCTAATTGGTAACTCAGACACACTAAATTGAGTCATAATTCATGTTAAATTCGGTTGGTAACTCGTTGACTAATGGAATTTAAACTGGTTAATTGATCTGTAATTAAGGCCAATTTAAATCATAGATATTGGCCTTTTAGCCTTGATTAATGGTTGGGTTGTTGACGAATTCGTTTTTAGCTTGTGCTTCCCGTTGAGGGTGTTGTTGTTCATTTTAATTAATGTTTGTACTTGGTTTTGTAAACATTTAATGTGCTTGGTTTCTCACTGTAAGGGTTCTAGTTACTTGTGTAATTAATTTTGGGTGTGTGGGGTTGTTAGGATGATTGTCCTTAGCTTAGTAGGATTGGTCTACTTGTGTAAGACAGGATGTAGACACCTCCTTGATTCTCAAAACAATCACCAACCTTGAGACCTTAAGTGATCAAAATCGATGGGACCTTGGGCTTGAGCGTTGCTTACGTGTCCTAGAGGTCCTAATTATTTCAGGGTAGGACGGGCGGGTAGTCATTCTTATTCTTCATCGGTTGAATGTTGTACATTTCTTCTAGGTGCTTGATGTGATTTTATGTTAGGTCGTTATGTTTGTTGTGGCGTGAGTTGCATGCGTTGTGTTCGTCGTCGTGTTGTGATGTTGAGTATAATGTCATTATTACCTTCCTACATACACACACAAAACAAAAAATTTGCACTTTTTATGTGAGGCTTGTTGTCGTAATGAAATGGGAGGTTCGTTACAAAGATGAACCTACAAGTCCATGAAACTCGGCGATACTTCCTTATCAAACATACAAACAATGTCAATTCTCTCTTGATGCCACCATGGAATGCTAGCCATATGAATCTCCTTTGATGTAATCCAACGTACAAATGTAGATAATTTAGATATGGATAAGGACATTACAAAGTAAACACATAAGTTTTTTTATCTTTTATCCCATGGCATAAAAAATAAAATTAAAATTAATAGAAATATATTTTTTACACACGTCGTACCTCTAGAAGGTTAAAATGGTCATGTGATTTCAACCTTAAAAAATGGTAGTGATGCATAGTAAAGCAATTTCATAGGGAAGACCCATATAAAGAAGGCACCTTCACACCCAATATAAATTCTTTGCCAAATAAAGATATTATTTCTTCAAAATCCATGGGACATCACCTTCTTTGAAAGACCAAGAGGGACCAGTCTCTCCTCTACTTTCTTGTATTGGCCAATGTTTCTTTTTATTTTTTGAATAAATAAGATATCTCCTCACAGCTAATGTGTCACTTTCATTCGATGATATGTTTCTCCATAAAGAAGATGAAACATTTTTAAATCTATGCATGGGATCTAGTAAGTGGGAAATCTTAAGATGCTCCCAATATGGGAGCTTATAAAAGATATATTTCATGTTCATCCCAATGATAAATTTCTCAACATAGGTGTCGAATAATTTTGGATCATCAAACATAGGATTCCCATTTGAATCGAACATTTATGTAATCTCCTTCTCTTTCTCTATCTCATATTCTCTAATCCATTGTGTTGGTGTCATTATTGTAGGCCTTTGGGTTCTCTCTGGTTTACCATTGAAAGAAAATGTTTCTCTTCTATAAGGTTGTTCTTATGGGAGGAATACCCTCGAGCAGTCATACACTAGTTTTTGTAGGTGGTTGGACCACCTACCCTTCAAATAAGGTTCAAAACATTTACATCCATGATATCCTTTAGTTACAAGACCTACAAAATTATTGTATACATAGAAGATTCAAGTTTAAGAATAAAACGTCAATCACAACGAATTAAATATGAAAATAAATATTGTTACGCATATAAACAAATCAATAAACATGTTAATTACGAGAGTAAACTCCTAATCCTGGATAATCATGTGTGTTGTAAGCATATATTCCATACAATGTAAAACTCCTTTCTGTTGTGATGGGTCTTGATACATCGTATGCATGTATCCCTTCCCATAATTCCTTCAATTCAACTACCAATGGTTGTAGGTAGACATCCATATTCTTCACTTGTCTTATACCAAGGAATATAAGAGCCAACATAAGATGTTCATTCTTCATGGACAACAATAGGGAGATATTGTTATTGATCACTACTGCATGCCAAAATAATAGTTGGTGTTTTGTACGAAATATGGGTTCACACCATCCATTTATATGCCGAGTCATATTCTCTGTATTTCATCCTTGAATTTAATCTGTATTCTCTATATGCTTCATGGCTATTGAATCTGTTTGGATTCGCATAAATCCTGAATCACTTATGTACGAGGCATGCCATCCCTGCAACATATTTAATTATTTGCAATGAAAGGGCATTTGAATCCTTGGGATTATAGGCATGTGCCTCAATATATTATGAGGAGGACCATGCAATTTACCATTTTTATTTTATTTATGGTACTTGTCATGCCCACATTTCAGACATATCTCTTTGTTGTTGAAGTTTATGCTATTATTAGGTTACTTTCAATTTACTAGATAACAATAGCATAGACAGGATCACTAAGAGAAACACAATCACAAGAGTACACAACATTTATCCTGGGAAATCCTCATGGGGAAGAAAACCCCAAAAAAATTTCTTAATATAGATAGCCAATACAATGCCAAGACAATGAACCAAACAACACAAAAATTCCTCTTCCAAGGATGTGCCTCTCTCTCTCTTCCTTCTTCCGGCAACTTGTAACTGCAGCTTCCTTCAATACTTGCGCACTATATGAGTGAGCTAAGTATGTGTCTAAATGAGGTGCTGGCCCCTCTTATTTATACAATCTTTCAGGTGTGAACAGAAGTGTCTTTTCACTGGCAGGGCCAAATTCTCATTGTGGGTGGTTAGAACCACCTTTATTTAATCTGGGGGCCGAATTCTTATTCTACCTAATACAATTAGGGTTTTACCAATCCGCAAAAGGGGATTTGGTTAATTACAATTCCCAACATGATGAATCCATAAAAGGGGATTGATCTAATCAATAATAAATATATTTTATCGTTATCCACAAAAGGGATAAGAATATTCTTTGGAGTTACACAATATTTTAACACTCCCTCTTAACAAGAAGGATATTCTTTATATTTTGACAGGTCACCAGATGTCAACATCAACTAGGTAGCAGCATCCGTTGGATAACATCATCTACTAGGAATCATCATCAAATGGGTAACATCATCAACTGGATAACATCATCAACTGGGTAACATGATCAACTTGATAACAAGAGGCATCAATATAATCCACTTGTTCATCTGGCATCATGATCACAGACTGGCATATCTATAAATCATCGGAAGTTTTGTTCTCTTTATCTTTGCACATAAGATACTCTTTCTTTCTTTCATCTTCATGCAGAATATACTTCGTTTTTATCTTCACACAAAAGATATCTTATCTTCACACATAAGATGTCTTATCTTCACAAAGAAGATATTCTATGAGTTTTACCATTCCTTTTATGTTCTCCCCTCTCTTGTAGTCATCTATGAAACCCATCCACTAGGGAGGACTACTACCATAGCTTCACTCCTAGTCATCCCACACGAACTAGAGAAGCTAAGATTGTAGCCTGAGAAAGACTAGACTCCCTTTCCATGATCCACGCAGGATCACGACACAAATATCAAGAGCCAACTAACCATTCCACATGGTCAAGGTTTTTGTTCCAGGCTACTCAATCCTTGGCTAGAGGAGAGTATCTTCTCGCTTCCCCTTGGAGAAACATCCACATTCCTCTCTATGAGGGTGGTCACACCCCTCTCTACGAGGGTATTCTAGCATGTCCCTAGAGTATCCAAAACTCAACACTTGGACATAGGCTAACCTTGGAAAATTTCTCATTCCCCTTCTCCACGAAGGTCTCTTCTCTTTTCCTTCTCTATGAAGGTCTATCTATGGGATTTCGCTTTCCTTCTCTACGAAGGTCTTTTCTATTTCTCCTTATCTACGAAGGTCTAGCTATGGGATCTGGAAAAATCTCTTGTGGTCCAAAATATTTCCATGGTATAACACCATGATAACCATCTGTTGAGAACCATCCATCTACTATATAAATTTCATCTTGATCAAAATATCTGGGCAGCATCCATCTTCTTTCCTAACTGCATCAAATCACTAGATCCTCCATTTCAAACTTGGAGACATTGCTCCCTCTTGCACCAAACTAATAGCTTCTAATCATCATCCTTGAAGTTCTTTTTCTGTAATATTGTGGGTGCCTTCTTTATTTCTAACATTTCTTTCTAAATTCATACTGGATCAACCTTGTCCCTCTGCATCTATAAGAACAGTACTGGAGCAACCTGTAGTTACCTACATCTTATCAACTCTATCTGAGTATCCATCTTTTTCTTCATCTTGAAATTTTTTGTTCTGCATCTTTAGGAGCCTCCTGCTCCAATATTAATATCAAATATTGTCTAGTCTTTACTGACTGGCGCCATATCATACGTCTTTCCCATGTTGTCTAACTTTTGCAAGTTATGTCATAAGTTATTTCTTCCGAGTCCTGTAAACTTACTTACAATATGCTTTCTAAAATAAACATTTTATCTCTTTCTTCATCCTCTTCTTTGATACTTTTTTCATAAGTCTACATAGATATTAAAGTAAAATGAGGTTAATTAACAGTCTCACAAAAATATCTAACTTGTAATGATAAATTATTAAAGTAAACAAGATACTAGAAATAAACATGAATACTTATCTTTTGTTTTTGTGTGGGGAGGCTCCACCAACTTCACCATTTGCTATCTTTCTTCAGATCAACTATCTTCAACTTAAAGTACATAACCCTCAATTTTTGCTAAAGATTTCTTTGAGGGAGGAGATTCCTCTTCCTCTTCCACATGTGCTTGATACTTTCTTTTCCCTTTTCCTTGAGGACAGTCATAGGAAAAGTGTCCCAACTTTTGACAGATGTAGCATCTGATCTTTGAAACATCTTTTTTATTATTTGGAACTCTTACGGAGCTTGCTTCTTTATTGTTCTTCTTGAAGGGAATTATTTTGTTCTTTTGAGTTGTAAGAGCTTCCTCTTAATAAGCAATTAATCTCTTTTGTCGGTCTGCAAGTCTATATTCTTCGTGTGTGCAATCTGCCATAACTTATCAAACTTGGGTAACTTTCTTCTTGCACACACTCCTTGTACAAAAGGAATCCATAACATTGGAAACCCATTTAGGGTTGTGGTTACAACCTCTTTGTCACTAATGAAATCTCCAATAGCTACAAGCTGATCTCTAATCTAAGAAACTCTCATAAGATAGGATGTGACAGATTCTGAGTTTTCCATCTTCATATTACGAAGCTGATTTCTTAAGGAAAGATTTCGACTAATGTATTTGATTTCATATAACCTGTTGAGTGCTTCATACATTTTCCTTATTGTATGTAGTTCGGAAATATGAGGAATCAAGTGATCCTTTACTGAATCTGACACGATTATCTTTGATTTATTTTCATTCTTCATATGCTTGGTCTTTTTCTCTTCTTCATCTGGTTTTGGTACACCCACTGTAATATGTTCTAGGAGATCATTATCATCTAGAATCATCTGCAACCTATGCTTCCAAGATCTAAAGTTTCTATATCCTTCCAACATGTCTTATACCCTCATGTTGGTAGCCATTCTTTCTTGTAGAATAAACCCTATCCCTCCGGGCTATAGAAATAATAGAAAAATAAAATTTCTTGGATCTCAAAATTGAACTCACGAAAAGATGTGTTGGATTGAGGCGAGTAGCTTGGTGTGTTTAGATTTCAGAAAATACAACTTTTACCCCCTCAGACTTGATCTGCGGATTTTTGGACCGGTGCTTCTATTTTTCTAGTACTTCTGGTTTTATGGTACTTCTGGTACTCTGGTACTTTTGGTTGTTTGATACTTCTTGTACTTTGTGAAAACTAGGGTTTCACTTTCTAGGAAATCTAGACACTGAAAATTTGCGTTGAAGATGCCAAAGTGTTCCTTGAGGTAGGGCACACTTTTCTAGATGGTTTTGGCACTGAAATTATTCTTCAATAAAAATCCCTAATTTTCATGTATGACAGCAATGACCTTTTTATTTTTCCTGTGAAAGATGCTCTCTTCAGCTTAGCTTTTATACCATGTTAAAGTTTATGCTATTATTAAGTTACTTTCAATTTAATAGATAACAATAGCATAGATAGGATCACTGAGAGAAACACAATCACAAGAGTACACAACATTTATCCTGGGAAACCCTCATGGGGAAGAAAACCCATCAAAACTTCCTAAATATAGATAGCCAATAAAATGCCAAGATAATGAACCAATTAACACAGAAATTCCTCTCTCAAGGATGCACCTCTCTCTCTCTTCCTTCTTCCGGCAACTGATAACTGCAGCTTCCTTCAATACTTGCGCACTAGATGAGTGAGTTTAGTGTGTGTCTAAATGAGGCACTGGCCTCTCTTATTTATACAATCTGGCAGGTGTGAACAGAAGTGTATTTTCACTGGCAAGGTCGACTTCTCATTCTGGGTGGTTAGAACCATCTTTATTTAATATGGGGATTTGACCAATCCGCAAAAGGGGATTTGGTCAATTACAATTAGGGTTTGACCAATACGCAAAAGGGGATTTGGTCAATTACAATTACTGACATGATCAATCAACAAAAGGGGATTGATATAATCAATAATAAATATATGTTATCTTTATCCATATAAGAAGATAAGAATATTCTTTTCAGCTACACAATATTTTAACATTTTTCAGTATATTTTCCTCTATATAGAATACACTCATTTAGACATGCATGATATGATATATACTCAACACCCAACATTTTCAACAACTGCTTTGCCTCTTCATAGCTACCAGGAAAAACATTATCACTAGGAAGAACCTTATCTTTGAATATCCTACAGTTAGTGGGAAATATAAATGTACAAGGTAATTTAACATTTATAAAGGAAACCATTTTTAATGTTGATTGTGTGACAATATTTCTCAAAATTAATATAAGGCACTTGTTGGTCAATTACCTCAATATTGCTCAGAATCAAGCATTTGACATGCCAAATTTTTCTTTCACGTTGTATAGTAACATTGTTTTCCCAAGCTAGGTAGACTTTGACCAAGCACTAGGTCCAAAGAGAGGGGTGGTGGAAGAAAATTTTAGGCTTTCGAAAATGGTATAGATGATATGAGCATCATCCCCTAGATCATCATTCTGGAATGCATCTAACAACATTGTCTCCATGGAATTTGTATCCCGTAATTAATCATCTATACCAACCTCTTTTTTATTTTCCACATTTCCAACTTCTGAAGAACTACTAGTATTGTTGTAGTCATTCCTAATTGGCGAATCTGTACATAGTGGGAAATGAATAGGTGGTTGATTCAACCATTCTTGGTACACTTCCTCTTTGATTTTTGATCTCATTGCAACCTTCTCTCGGGTTTATATTGTTAAGGGGTGAAAGGGAAGATTGTAGGTAGGTCGCTCATCATCAAAAGAATCATAATTTCAAAAATATTGAACATTCGTACGTCGGTGATATTAGTAAGCAAAATGAAATAATTTGTTTGTTCAAATTACATTATACCAAATAATTATTACCATTGTTGACCAAGGATTGCAGCTGGAAGATGGAATGTCACAATTGGTAGGGTAAATCGATTTTCCATTTTCATCTACCAACTGTTTGCGATATGTTTCTCTTGATAAGACCTTCCGACGTTTTTGAACCGGTACTAGAATATTTTTTTCATCTAAACTCAATTCTGAATTAGGATCCTGCAAATTTGGATACGTTTTTATTCAGATTGGCATGGATAAAAAAAAAAATCAATGAGATAATCAAAACATAAATAAAATAAGTTAAAATTACTTGAGATGGAAAGGGAGAACTCCATGATGGACTTTGAGCAATATGGAATGGGACAGAATTTGACGAATTGGCCATTTGATCATATAATAAGGTTTCCTCCCTGCATTTCAGCAAAATTAACAATAAATTTTCTTGTACATATCTAATAAATTTCGAGGACCATACCACAATTTGAGTTTGAATATAGTTTTGAAACCATTTTTTAAGAATAAGGCGATATAAAATGTAAAATGTATATTGAAGTATTGCAACTCATGTGAATTCATCCTAAAAGATAATTTGCGTTGAGATGAATATACTATTTTATGTGAAAATAAAA